>CM076672.1:194872752-195055252 GCA_038501925.1 Xenopus petersii
TAGGGCAAATAGGCACATGTTAACACAGCAGATAACAGATGAGATGTGTAGAATACAATAGATGTATTTCTTAGCCAGGAATATAAATGGGTCAAATGCCATCACGGCTCTCTGCAAGACTATAAAAATAACACCTCTCTCATATAAAATAGAACATTTGTTGGCAAGATATAGTTGAGAAGGTCACATTTACTTGTCACTAGTTTGAAAGCAAACTTCTAATTAGTTGCAGTTGGTAACTACACATGGTGTGAGTTGCCTTAACATGCCATCTCAATTTAGGGCAATTGTACACGAAGTGTATGAACTGCTTCTCTCCACCTACGGTTTTAGGCAGATTAAGAGAAGGATATTTGCTCCTATGTGCTTACGGTTTTAACTGCACTGACTCTGTGGGTCATAAGCTTTGTGTGCCTTAGACCTTGGAAGTAATCTACCCATCTGTTTGATTTGATGGATGGACTGTAAAAAATGGCGATTCAATTATAAAGGGGAAGTCCGGCTTCCAAACCAAAATTTGATAGAGGCCCACATAACACAGAAATTCCTAATATACCCATTACAGTTACCTGTAATGTATGCAGGGAATTGTGGGGTTTAGAGGATGCAGGCTAAGGACAGATTGCTGTTGATACAAAGTAACAGTAGTCAGACAGCTCAGCAAAGTAGTCAGAAAGATCATCAGGAGAGCAGGGGGCTAGGCTTAGGGAACTGTCAGAAACCATTAAAAATCATGAAAAGTCTGCAAATTTTTAAATTGATGTATATTGCAAAGTTGCTTGAAATTGTTTACTTTTCAAAAATCTTAAGTTATGTTTTTGTTTTTTGTGGAGTTCCCCTTTAATATGCTGACTGCCAATCCAATTTACTCCACAGAGCTGGTTCCAAAGTTAAGGTACATTGGCTGTACTCATTATGACCTAATACATTTGACTTGAGTTGTTTCCTTGATTTCATTTTTAGTAAGAAACTCTTCAGTGAGGACTTGCAAGAACGTACTGAAGCTATACATGGCCATATCGTGAATGTACATGGCCTGATGTGATTAAATGTGGTATACTATGATAATATTATAGTATCACAATTAAACCTTGTTTTAGCAATATACACACAACTTTTATCTAAAAGTAATACATAAATAAGTATTACATTACATTTTCACATTTTTTGTAGATTGCTTGATGATTTCGGTGATGGACTAGGAGTTGCACAAGCCATGTCCTATATGGACCCTCAGTTTCTTACATATATGGCTCTAGAGGAGCGTCTTGCCCAGGCTATGGAGGTATGTATTTTATGAAATATTCATGGCACAATTGAGCTGGTAGGGGGGATTTTTTTTTTCTTTAATTTATCGAATGCTTTATGCATACCTCCAAACTGTCCCATTTTGAGCAGGACAGTCCCACTTTTGACAGCTCGACCCGCAGTCTCGGATTTATACTGAAATGTCCAGAGTTTCTCTTGTATTTGCTGCACTGAACAGCCGGAAAAAGATACACAGTTTCAAACTTAATTGCTCTTGACAGAGACCCCAGAATACATACTTAAGATACTTTTGTAACAGTTTTAAATAAGATAAGAACTGACTCACAGGTAAAAGGGCAATTCACCTTCATTAGCAAAACTGTAATAACATATAAAAACCATAGAAATGTGTTCAAACTTTCATAACCTGCCAAATTTTGTAAAATGGGCATGTTAATTAGTGGATGTAGCAAATCTTTTTGTCCATCTTTCTGTTTCCAAAATGTTGGGAGGTATGCTTTATGTATGTTGTTTTATGTACAAAATCAAAGTTATGGTTTGGGGTTAAATGTTATTTTTTCAGTGACATGGAAACATATTTAGGGATTTTTATTTTTCTATTGGTAGAAAATGAGGATATCTAGTTAGATAAGCTTATGCACTGAAGGTTAGTTAAACCATCCTCCATATCTACATTTCATACATAAGCTCAAGTTATGCCATGAAGGATGCCATGATCATTCTACCTGAATTAGAATGAACATATTTCAAAAAAGGAATTCACAGATTGTTTTGATGGATGAATACAGTATCAACTGCTTGATCCATACAAAAGTCGTTTAATATCTCAGGTGCAACCTCCTGCATAATGCATCCAGATCCATTCAAATGTCATTGTGCTTTGAGAAACATAATATTTTTTATATTAAAAAGAAATCCAGCAGTGTCTGTAATAAACAAAGTAGTTTTCTGTTGTTCAGTCACAGCTGATAAATTGATGAATTTGTTAATGCATACAGTATGTCAAGTTGTGGGGGATGCATTGTTCTTAATGTTGCCTTAAGTGTTCATCCACGGTTTATTTTGAAAGCTTACTATTGCATTCTATTTTGAACTTGTTACAGGCATAGCTTTTAAAATGAGATTTTGGTTCTACTAATGTTTTTCATACACTACCAGGAGAGGTGGTTACAGAATAAATTAAGGAAGTTGACCTGGAGTAACATGTTTGTGCTTGGATGTGAATTCGCTGAAGAATAAAGGGCAAATAGTGGTGATAGACATAACATTTACTAGTATGACTGTGTTAATACAGTAGCCATAGCTTGGCACCACTTTTTTTTTTTTTTTTTTTTTTTAAACAATAAATATATGTTCCTATGCACACGTCTACTAATGATGCATCATTATTTAAAATATAAGGATATTTGCCAGATGTTATGAATATGTGGTTAAACTCAGGGGCAGGTTAGGTAACAAGCAAATTATATAATGCATATGCAAGGCTATAGGGAGAATGTATGTTGTTTAAAAACTCAATGGGACTATATCTTAAGAATCACTGAAACGAGAAATAGAATATTTTTTTTTACACATTTGAGCCAAGACTTAAGGTTGTTCAGTGCAGGTTTAAGTGTTTGATCTATGCCACACTGATGTTTGTGCAGATGAAAATACCATTGGGAACAAAAGGGTTGACATGTTGACTTTCTTATATCTGTGTGAGTGCAAAAACTTATTTAGTGGCAAAGACTGAAGGACAAATACTAACACTGAAAATAAATGAAATGTAATACAAAGGTTTTTTTATTTTTAAGATATTGAAAGGCATACATCATTGAGTTGAGATAATCAAAAAGGAATGAGAAGAAGGCTATAGAGCCAAATGGAGTGGAAGTAATGAAGGAGTAGTATGCACGCTAGACCTATAGAATATTCACCACTGATATGCCTTTCTTTTCAGCCACATGCTTTGTACTTGCTTTTTAGACTGCTCTAGCACATTTGGAATCACTTGCTGTGGATATGGAACAGGCTCACCCACCCGCTACTAAAGAAAGCATAGACTGTCTCCGACAGGTCATTGTTGGTGAAGACCATAATAGTAAGTTCTGCCATCGTTCTCTCTTTTTGAGGACTGTATGGTACAGTTTCTTTTTCTCTTTGGAACTTATAAGTGTTTGATTATAGTTCCAATACCATATTCAAGTGCATCTGTTGGAACCATGACACTGCAGGCAAACATGCAAGATTATTAGTCTATATCCATACCACATGCATCACCCACCATTCGTTAAATCCATTTCCAGTCCATTCTAAACCATAATAGGTAGAACAGGAGAGAATGTAATTGCATAAAGGGGGTTTGCGTGTGAACAAAAATACAGCTAAAGTTTCTGCATGGGTTTGCAGCTATATAGAAAATAATGGCATTTAATGGAATAGATAGATAAAAGGGGTCATTCATTTCCTAAGCAATCGTACCCCCTTGGAGGATGCGTTCTGCACTTTAAAAATGGCCTTATATGTTTTAAATGTATAGGGATAAATGGGTTATGGAGGAACACACATTTCTGTATGTTTGGATGTTGCTTAACCAGTGCTATAGTAAGTAGCACCCTATTAATATTTAGTTTAAGATGCTTCGGAAACTTCTGTATTTGCACTTGCACTACTTAGTTACAACTGCAGAAAGCCGTTTAATACATTTTTGTGTATAATTCGGAGAAACCGCACTGGAAGAGAATGAAATTGTGAAAGCTTAGTACAAGATTTTTGGGGTGAAAGGATCCTTTCTGTTTTCACATGGACCATGACTTTCCTTTAGATATGTTCTTGTCTGTTAAACTGGCAAAACTGAAAATATGGTTAATAAAAAAAAATATATATATTGGAGATAATTCTTTAAAAAACGTGCATTGAAAATATTAGCATTCTTCTTACATGTGTCTAGTAACTATACATACAAATATCCTTAGCATCTTTGCAGTAGGATGTTCGCATTGTGGTTTGTTTATATTGGAATCAGAATTTTATCTATGCCTTGTTGACCTTTTAAAGATGCTTATGAGGTGCTTATTTAAATATGATGAGAATCAGCATTAGGGAAACAGAAGGGATTAGTTCATACATGCAAAAGAGTCAGAATAAGACTTACACACCAGACTCCAGACCACGCTGCATTGAGAAGAATTATAACCTTTATTCCACAACCATTAAAAGCAAAATAACCAATCGAATTTAGTAGATGACAAAATTGTCATTTACGAGGGTATTTTAATGTTCAGGAGGTTGATCTTTTGGTGTGACACCATGCCAATATATAAGCATATTTGAATAGACCTAGAATACAGGTATGGGATCTGTTATCCAGAAACCCATTATCCAGAAAGCTCCGAATTACGGAAAGGTCATCTCCCATAGATTTAATTTTATCCAATTTTATCCAAATTAAAAGCGATTTCCCTTTTCTCTGTAGTAATAAACTAAGATTTAATTAAACCTTATTCGAAGCAAAGCCAGCCTATTGAGTTAAGGGGATCCTGTCATTGGAAAACATGTTTTTTTTCAAAATGCATCAGTTAATAGTGCTGCTCCAGCAGAATTCTGCACTGAAATCCATTTGTCAAAAGAGCAAACAGATTTTTTTTATATTCAATTTTGAAATCTGACATGGGGCTAGACATTTTGTCAATTTCCCAGCTGCCCCTGGTCATGTGACTTGTGCCTGCACTTTAGGAGAGAAATGCTTTCTGGCAGGCTGCTGTTTTTCCTTCTCAATGTAACTGAAGGAGTCTGTGAGACATTGGTTTTTACTGTTGAGTGTTGTTCTTAGATCTACCAGGCAGCTGTTATCTTGTGTTAGGGAGCTGTTATCTGGTTACCTTCCCATTGTTCTTTTGTTTGGCTGCTGGGGGGGGGAAAGGGAGGGCGGTGATTGAAGTTTATCAGAGCACAAGTCACATGACTTGGGGCAGCTGGGAAATTGACAATATGTCTAGCCCCATTTCAGATTTCATAATTGAATATAAAAAAATCTGTTTGCTCTTTAGAGAAATGGATTTCAGTGCAGAATTCTGCTGGAGCAGCACTATTAACTGATTCATTTTGAAAAAAAATTTTTTTCCCATGACAGTATCCCTTTAATTTAATGTTTACATGATTTTTTAGTAGATTTAGGGCATGAAGATCCAAATTATGAAAAGATCCGTTATCCATAAAACCACAGGTTCGAGCATTCTGGATAGTCCCATACCCCTATGTTAAAAAAATTATCAGAGTAAATACTTGTAATCCACCCCCCTTTTAGGTTAAGATATCATGTTGCTATCGTCCTTGTATTAGCTGAAACAAAAGTTTCCGTCCTTGCCATGGAACCTTTATTATAACTGCAGGTACTATAATCCCTTTTGCAAGAAAACTGAAAAATGTTTTCTTGTACGGAGTCCTTGTCCTTCTTCATGTTTTATCCACTTGAGACCAAATATATCACATCTCTTTCTTTCAAATTGTAGGTCAAGAGCAGTGCTGTGCCATCTGCTGCAGTGAATATATCAAAGGTGAAATATTAACTGAACTACCATGTCACCACCTTTTTCATAAGCCTTGTGTTACAATTTGGCTACAAAAAGTAAGTATTATTTATATTAGCCATATGTTTCACTATGTTAGTCCTTGAGAATTATTGACCTGTCAAATGAAAGCTGATTAAGATGCTGGAAGGAAAGAGTATTTTTCAGTATGATGAAGTTTGGTATAACTAGTTTATCTTATACAGTTGTCTGACCTCATTTATAAAAGCTGGGACAGTTTCCTATAGCTAAATTCTAGAAATTATGAATATTGGGAACAACATTTATCTGCTAACTTACCCATTTATCAATGTTCACATATAAGTTCTGCAGGGATCATTTGCCTGTAGTATTAAATTTAACCTGGGTTTACAACTTTCAGATTGCAAAACAAGTAGATAATATAGAAGAGCTGGACTGGCCTGCTGGTCTGGTCCTGTAACAGAGCTGTCCATAAAAAAGATTTTTTTTTTACCAAGAAGCTGTTTTTTTTTTTTTTCCTTAAATTTTCTGGGAATAAAAACACTTAAGATGATTTTCTCTGACTATATTGCTGCAGGGCTTCATTCACACTGCCAAAATGGAGTGTGTTTTAGTTATTGTGCTCATAGATCATCTTATTTATTTTTGTTCTTCCCTCGGGGGATGTTAACACTGGCAGTTGATATAGTAGCCTTCACCCTTGTTGCTAGAAAATCCCAGTGGAACTGGACTGAAATTTGGCTTATAGGAAGGGGTTGCGGTTCATTTTTTAAATATATTTTCTAACTTTAGTTAATTAAATGCTCCGATAAAATGATGTGTTTCCTGAATCCTCTGAAATCCTACCTCTCCAGGTTGGATGCAGACTTTCTCTAACGAAATACATTTTATTTTTACTTGGAGTCGTGAAATAACAAATCAGTTTATAAATTCAGTGGCAAGATGTGGCCAAATGTTTTTGATAGAGACATTTACATGTTGGCCTGTGTCTTGGCAATAGGCATCATAATTCTTTTTGTGCTTATATGTATGTATATGAAAATGTTTTTTTTTTTTTTTGTTTTTTTTTTTACATTTTCTTTGAATGGTTATGAGGTTAATATTGTTAAAGGAGAACCAAACCCTTTATATTAAAATCCCCTACCCTACATAGACTCCCCTCCCTGCTCCCCCCCAGCCTAAGTGTTACCCTCTGTAAATGCTCCTAACTCTTTACTTACCCCTCGTTGCAGATTTAGTGCATCAGAGTTCATCAGAGTTCACGGGCACCATCTTCTTCTCTTTGGTAATCTTCGGGTATTCTTCTGGGGATTCGGCAATTTTGGCACATGCGCAGTTGTCAAAAACTGGAAGATTGCTCCAACTGCGCATGCGTCCATGCGGCGCTTACTTCACGAAGATTACTGAAGAGAAGAAGATGCCCCCGTGAACTCTGATGCGCACTTATGGCATTAGGTGCCCGTGTGCAAGTCATCGAACATAGCAACACTAACTGAAAATGTAGAAGACTGCACTTGTGGGACTTAAAAATCAATTCCTATAATTTATTGTAGGCAAACATACCGACGTTTCAACTGAACACCAGCGTTTTTCAAAGTGCTGTAGTATACTAGACACCGACTCAAATATCGTGAGATGGCAGGAACCCAGCGACATGGAAAAAGGAAGTGACATGTACCAATTCAAATTACGTGAACCAATCACCTCATTCAAACAAAAAACACCAACATGCAAACACTAAAAACACCACTATAACCATCAAAATACTACTTGGTATCATAT
Source organism: Xenopus petersii (assembly GCA_038501925.1). Lineage (NCBI taxonomy): Eukaryota > Metazoa > Chordata > Amphibia > Anura > Pipidae > Xenopus > Xenopus petersii. The sequence goes on from CM076672.1 coordinate 194,880,336, forward strand.
CATCTACATAATCAAATACATTTCATACACAGTGACACAGTAATTAGCGTAGATCACATAATCAGAACATAATATGTAATATCACCTAGGAAACTGTGAACCTAAAACCTCCCCCAAATAATAAGCTTGCATCCATTATAATCAACACTGTAAATTGTAAAATTTGGTGTAAAAACCAGTTGAATAAATATTTAGTGTGCAGCATAATAAAACTAAATATTCAGGGTCAAAAACCAGTGCATCAAATCCAAATTACCCAACTCAATGTAGCAATGTGAGCCACTAGTCCATAAAAGTAACATTCTAGGTAATCAAGACACCACAGTTGGTTTAATATTGAAAATGCAGCGAACCACCAATATAAAGCAAGAATAAAATCCAGACCTTCGAGCCAAAACAAGCAGCACACTCCTCTTGCTAAGCGGATCCGTTCTAGCTATAAACTGCATTGAGGCTTCCAGTCCACCCGCTTAAGTTCACACTATCCATTGTCTATATCTTCTACTAAAATCACTTAGCCACAGTGCAAACAATTAGGAAACATTACAAGCTCCATCAAGGGGATCAAGGTTACCACTAGTTGTCGCAATATAGTCATACATCATGAAAATACCAGCATACAAAGTGTAATCCTAAAATATGACACTAGGTCATTAAATCCATATGGGTTCAATTTGTTCAATCTATGAATCCATGGCAGTTCAAGTTGTAACAGCAATTTCTCCAGATTGCCCCCACGAATTTGGGTTGGTACATGGTCAATTAGCATACACCGTAGGCCCGCTAGGGAGTGATTGGCCCGTCGCCAATGCTAATCTGATGGACATGGACACTTAAAAATGTAGAAGTGCAGGTCATTCTGTATTTATTTTCAATAGATTTCCCTGTATGGGAGTGGTTGAAAGAGGAGCCCGCAATCAAATTATTACAAGTACTGCATGAAGGACATTTGAAACAGCCTACTCTTGCTGCAGTTAACCAAGTTTGTGTCACATTAGATTGATATTGGATCTGTTTTCACTAATTGATCTCTCAAACTACTACCCGTCTATATGCTATACGAGGATTTACCCAAAAGGCAGGTGGAAGGGTTTTATCTCTCTTTAATACTGACCAGTGATTGGGTAAGGCCTCGTGCAAGTGACTTTTTATCAGCTGCAAAAGTAGTAAGGAAAGTCAATCTCTCAGACCGTACTCCCTGTTCCTCCTTGGGCCTTTTTGTAGCAATTCATCCTGTGTGTATTAAGGGCTCTTAATTTCCAAACCCGCAATTCATCTAAATGTTAACCCCTCTTAGAAAATCTATCAATCAACTCATCTAATTGTTGATGTAACGGCATAGGTTCAGAATTGTTCCTCACCATCATTAACATCAACAGATGTGGTGATAAAATGCAACAACGTATTCTGATCGGTGTTCTGAATGTGGTGGTCACCAGGCCTGCATCAGTCAATGTTAAAAGAAGATCTAAGAGAGGACAACGAATTCAATCCCCTGACCTTTGCATGAAACTGTTTATCGGTACCCATCCACAACAAAAACAGGTCATCAATAAAACAGAATAGTCTAAAAATGTGGTCACCATACGCTCTCAAAATATGTATTTGCAAATAATTGGCCATGAAAAGATTTGCGAATGAAGGGGCTACATTTGAACCCGTACTTGTACTTGTAAAAAATATGAAAATTCATTGCTACGTTGTGTTGGGTAATTTGGATTTAATGCACTGGGATACAATGTTTTATGCTACACACTAAATCGTTTTTTAATTGGTTTTTAACTGGTTTTGACCCTGAATATATAATACGTTTTTTATGCTGCACACAAAATATTTCTTCAACTGGTTTTTAGTCCGAATTTCACAACGCAGTGTTGATTCTAATGGATGCAAGCTTATTATTTGTGGGATGTTTTAGGTTCACAGTTTCCGAGGTGATATTTTATATATATTATGTTCTAATTATGCAATCTATTTTTATTACTGTGTCACTGTGTATGAAATGTATTTGACTGTTTGATATGATGCTAAGTAGTATGTTGATGATTATGTTGGTGTTTTTAGTGTTTGCAAGTTGGTGGTTTTTGTTTGAATGAGGGGATTGGTTTACGTAATTTGAATTGGTATGTCACTTTCTTTTTCCATGTCACTGGGTTCCTGCCATATAACAATATTTGAGTCAGTGTTTAGTATACTATAGCACTTCGAAAAAGGCTGGTGTTCAGCCGAAACGTCATTATGTTTGCCTACAATAAATGAAAGCAAATTAATTTATAAGTCCCGTGACCCTTTCTGTGTTTATGCCAGTTTAACTATACATTTTGGTTTGTATTTGCAGTGTAGAAGATTCTTCTATACCCTGTAAACATGGATTAAATCGGAATATAAATTAAATCCTAATATCTATATTATTTTCTTTAGTCTGCGACCTGTCCTGTTTGTCGCCATGTTCTTGCGTCTTCACACACTGACGCTGCTGCAACATCTTTCCTGTCCGATCACGAGAGTCCCCCTTCAATCCACAGTGCAGCAGGAACCCGATAGAGACAACTACTAATAATTACAGTAAAGCTTGTTTTCAAAAAGGTGTACCATATAAAGTCTAGAAATGATTATACAGATGCACAGTTATAGTATAATCTATAAAATAGTTTAGAGAATATCAAAGACTTTGTAAGCATTAGGTTTACAGCATAAGCTTAAGCATTTTGAGTAATGCACTGTAATTAAAACATAATTACACCAGATTTGTGTTAACCTTTAGCTTGGTTCTCTGTTCAGCTTTACTGTAGTTTTTTTTTGTTTCTTTTTGCCTATTTTATTTGTAATGTGGCACAATGTTTGTGCAGTTAGAGCTTTGAGAAAAATGTACTGCTTCTCTTTTCTTTAATGCCTTTTTTTTTCAGTCGGTCCGAAGTTATCTGAAAACAACGTTTCTGTTCCTACCAGAAGTGAACACTTGTGCCCCTTTGTAACCTTTCATGTTTGCATCAAATGTGATAAAGTTTTGTGATTATACCAATGGTATAAACCACACATTCCACTGGAAATAAAATGCACAATGAAACGTGGCCTTACGGGCATTTTAGTTTTTGAAATTTATTTATAATCCTACCGTATATAGAATCAACATACTTCTTTAAATTTGCAACTTTTTCATCACAAAACAGTATTGTAAAACAATTTATGTGTCTTTCTAGCAATAATCCTAGATACAGCTGGATAGTCAGACAAACAGGCTGTACAATTCTCTGAAAAATATAAACAATTACATCACTTTCCAAAAATAATTCCCTTGTATATTCTCATTATATGCAGGGTCACACTGACCAGCCTAGGCAATACCATGATCAATCATCATTTCAGCATACACTGCTACATTTACTTTGTCTACAGGAAAGGACTTTGTAAAATGTATTTTGTTGTTTTTTTTTAAATGCAAACCTTTCCACCCAGGGAGATATACAAGAAAAGCATTGGAAACAAATGTTCTAAACTGATCCTTCCCTGACCAGAGTACAAGCACTATGCTGGAGTGTTATGTGTGATGGACATCTGCTAAGTATCTCCTCTTTTTAGCTGGTTTTCATAGTAGGATTTGCATTATTTTGTATAGTAGGCGAGTACTACTGTTTTATTTCTTGCTGACATTTTTCCTTTCAACCTCTCTTATCTCACTCCTTCTCAAAAACAAATTTTTGGAAAACTGGTGCATTTAACTTAATTGATTATTTATGTGTGGCCCTTGCCTGCCTTCCTTCTTACCTTTCTTGCACGAACAATCTACTCCAGCATTGGGAGTTGAAAATATAATCTTGCAAGCAATCCTAGCATACGTGCGAGATGGGATGCACATAAATAATCAATGCAGGAGATAAGTTTTGTAGTGCTGCGGAAGATCATTATTTTATACCTGAACATGAAAGGAAGTGGCAGCACAGTGACCCTGCATGGGCAAGTGGTATAAGCTGATAACACCATTTAAATGCATTTAAGCTCTGTTTTGCAAGCCCTGATTGAAAATCCCTTAGGGACCATGAGTGTGTCGGACTTCAGAAGACTCTTAAAGAAGGAGTGATCTATCCAAATAGAGTTCAAATTGAGGAAAATGGTCTAAAAGACACATAGGAACAATTTGATGAAAAATACAATTCTGGTAAGACCTGAGAAGTGTTCCTATCCCTTTAAATTAAGGGGGTCTGGTGCAGCTAGGATCTTTCCTTAAAGGACAACGAAAGCTAAAAAATTAGTAAAGCGGTTTGGTAAGGATGTTAGAAGAAGCACTTACAGGGCCTACCTAATCTGTTGTCCCTAGTGTCTTGCAGCAGGAAACTCCCTCTGTTGAGAATGAGAGTGAAGAGTCCAGTGACTTCACAGCAAGCTTCTTACAGGCTGCTTGAGGCGCATTAGGAAAAATGAGATCCCATTGTGCATGCTTTTTTCCCTTCTATGATGATGCACATGCAAATTTAGTCCCACGTCATCATTGACCCCCTGTAAACACGCCCCTGTAAATCAGCTTGCAAGCGACATGTCTCCATGGAGATGCTCGATCATTGGTTTTCATTCATACAGGCAGGAGTGTAACAGTCGGCACCCAACACCAGAACAAACACCAGGCAATAGAGTAGTCAGATCAGGCTGGGTTGAGGCAGGCAGAAAGTCAGCGTAACAATTCAGGCCGGGTCTGGGCAGGCAGCATTCAATGCGAGGTCAGGCAGGCAAGGGTCAAAACCGGGAGATCAATCAGATGGGATGAGGCAGAATCGGAGTCAAATAACAGGCAAGGGTCAGGTTCCAGAGATCAGAGTAGTAAAACAGCCAGGCAGGGTCAAACACAGGAATCAAACAGACAAGAAGCTTAACAGCACAAAGTACAAGGCACCAGGAACAAAACCTATCACGGGCAACCATAAATTAACCAATAGCCCTTTAAATATTTGAATTTGGCACCATTGCGCGCTGACGTAATACGTCAGCGCGCCTGCGCCTTTAAATAGCGAGAATGCGTGCGGCGCGCGCACTAGGGAGGAAGCCGGCAAGAGGAGCAGCGGGCGTCCCCGCCGCACCACTAGACCACCAGGGTAAGAGTTCCTGACAAGGAGCTACCAGGCAGCACCAAATACTAGCAGTGAAAAAGTGTTTTTAAAGTTTTCTGTCCACAGCTATCTATGACGTGCACCTGGGGTCAGGAGGAGGGATTTTTCACGCATGCACAATAGTGAAGGCCTGGAAACAGAAGCCTATATTCCTTTCTCAAGATGGCGAACACATTCTTCCAAATGAGCTGGAAACATTAAAGACGGTTCTCTAATTTAATATGCAGATTGGTGAGCTAAAACTATTAAGGCATTGGCATGTTATTTCAGGGAGGTAGTGTATAACGTTTGCCTTTCATTCTCCTTTAAGTCATGATCACAAACTGTAAAAGAATGCATAATTTGGCACTCCAAATTTAGTCTAAAGGAATCATATCATGGAGACTTATATATAACCAAACATTGCTGTTAATATGTATGAAACTGGTGACTGCACAACCTGCCCACCCTCAGAGAAAAATAACCTTGAAGTTTGTTAATATTGTTTGTGAATTACATAAAAGTTTTGCAGCTTAATATGTGCGTATTATCTCATTTTCCTTTAAAAACATGATTTCATGCACAATCCTGTCTTTAGTTGAGACTGCAAAGTTCAATGAGCATAACATTGAATATGTTGCATTATTTACAGTATGTGCACCATTTAGAGTTACTAAGGAATCTTAAGTAATTATTAGTTGGTAACTGTAGAGATAGATTTCCATGTTAGTTTCCTTCACACTGGAGAAGTTGCCTGCATATCCAGTTCTGTCATGGTCATGTCGCAGAAGAGATGAAGGTGAGCTACTGAGCCTGAGGAAATCACTTCATGAAGAGAAGAAATAAGCCCTTTCCTGAAGTGTTGGTAGTGTCCACAAAGGGCTTTCTAATCTTATCCCTGGTTTCTTTCTCTCTCTCACTGTAGCAAAGCAGTCAGACTTCTATTACCCCTGTGATATTTGGTAGCAATATAATGATTCTGCTATCTATATATTGTATGTACAGTAATTCATCTTGGCAAATAGAGGCCACAGTGTCAAATAAGAACAATGCCTTCGGGAACCCGGAGTGTTCTTTCCTATGAAAGTTTCCATGGTAACTCAAACTCCGGCAACAGCATGATCAGTTCCTATTACCAGTGAGAGGATATAATCATTTTCAGGTGAAATGTACATGAAGTGGAGTAGTTTGAGCAACTGAAAAATGCTTTGGAAAGAATATGCAAAAGTAGGTATTCTTAAATATAGCAAAATTGGCAGGTATGCCAAAGGATATCCATGTTTTTCATCAAATCTATATATGCTATCTCCTAACAAAGTACAGGCATGGGATCTGTTATTTGGAATGCTTGGAACCTGGTGTTTTCTGGATAAGGGATTCTTCTATAATTTGGAGCTACTAATAAAAAAAGCTAGACACATTAATAAAAGAAGAAGGAACAGCAACAAGAAAAAAACTATGAGCTGATTTTAATGAGTAAGAAAAGCAGCTAATAATGAACTCTTCTGCTATTACAAAATGGCTGCATGCGAGGCCAACATCAAACTAAAACCACAGGTGGTAAATCAAAGTTGATGAAAATTTAAGGAGAGAAAAGGAAAATAATGTTTTGCAGCACATTTTCCATTTCAATTCAAAATGTGGTGAATGGGACAAATAAACCAAAGTTTTTACACTTAGCTCGACGGTTCCTCTACGTCAAAAAGAGAAACTGCACAGAATTTGGGACAGGAGTGGAAAGAACTGAAAGCAAATATCCGGTAGCACAAGGAGCATGTGTTGACGCAAGTACCTTTAATAAATGTGATTTTTATGTGCAACGGAGGCCTATTCAGCAGCCCTGCTACTGCACCATATGTTAATTGTAAAAGCCAAGTATATACTGTTATGTGCAGTTGGTTTCTATCCTGGCCAGTCTTTCAACTGACTGATCCCATATTACCCAGCTCTGGCTGCTAAAAACTTCCCTTTTATAGGCTACAGCACTTTAACCATACTGTGTCACTTTAGTGACAGTTTAAGCCCAGTTTCATGTAATGTGCCGAATACAGTATAACTCTGAATACATCTGCAGTGATGAGGCTATGTTGCCTATGGCTTTGAATGAGACAGACTCTATAAGCAGTATTAGCACGTGATGTTCAGTTTAATATGCTCCTTAGGTCAAAACATGCCAGCAAGGCCTGCGTGCTCCTTCACTGATCATGTCTCATTGTATAATCAGTCTACTAATCTCATTTAATATGATTTGTTTGTTCTTTTCCCCCAAGTGTGGGAGTTCTATGATAATTTTATGCACTCCATTGTACTTACTCACAGTCTTAATTCCACAGATTAGCTAATGTAGTCATGTAATATACCTCAAGGTACTCCACTGTGGGTTGAAGTAGAGATAATGCATATCTTTAACTAGTACGGTTTGCTGAAGAAAGGCTGCATTGAAATGTTATTATCTAATATCCACACAGAGTGCTTATCCTATAGACAGTGGTAGTGCTCACACCTCTTTCAAGAGCTCATCTGAGGCATGATACTGAGTGTGGAAGGGTGGGTCAGAGAGAAATATAGAATAAAGCAAATATAGAAGACATTGGTAATACAGAAACCTTTTATCCAGAAAGCTCTGAATTACAGGAAGGCCATCTCCCATAGGCTCCATTTTAATCAAATAATTTAGATTTTTAAAATCTTAATCCAAACCAAGAATATTTCATCCGTATTAAAGGCAAAATAACCCTATTGGGTTTCTTTTAATGTTTAAATTAATTTTAAGTAGACTGTGGGGCATATTTACTTAGCTCGAGTGAAGGATTAGAATAAAAAATACTTTGAATTACGAAGTATTTTTTTGGCTACTTCGACCATCGAATTGGCTACTTCGACCTTCGACTACGAATCGAAAGATTCAAACTAAAAATCGTTTGACTATTCGACCATAGGCTTTCCTACCAATTTGGGATTGAAGGAAAATCGATCGATGGATTAAAATCCTTCGAATCGTTCGAACGATTTTTCCTTCGATCACAGAAATTGCGGTAAATCCTTTGACTTCGATATTCGAAGTCAAAGGATTTTACTTCGACGGTCGAATATCGAGGGTTAATTAACCCTCGATATTCGACCATTAGTAAATGTGCCCCTTATTGTATGAAAATCCAAATTCCAGAAAGATCCCTTTTCTGGAAAACCCCAGGTCCCAAGCATTCTGGATAATAGGTCCCATACCGGTACACACTGCGTTAGAATTAAATGGACTAAACCTAAAATGTTCCTTTGTCTGTTTATGAAAGCCAGTCCCTTATATATTTCTATTCTGTTTTACAGCTGCTTTTATTTTACAGCATGTGCATAATGAGATTCCTTCAGTAAGTGTTTGAGAAAATGAACATATTTCTGTACAATGGCATTAAAAGATGAATCATATCTGTGTATCATTTTCTTAGAAAAAGACTACAAGTGCTGATGAAGATGTTTTTCATGTCATAAACTGCACTAGACAAACAAGCAATCATGAAACCCGATTTCCTATGACATTTCTCTTAATAACAGTAACAATTATCTTGGCCGGTGAATGGATATGTTGACTGCTCGTTATAAAGCAATTTGTTTTATTATCATATTTGTATCATTGAAGAAAAACCACCTTTAATTTATATTCAGTGGGAACAAAGTTTGAGTTTTTCATCTTCTAGGTTTTTTTCATATAGTTACTGTACATAGTTGCATAATTACATAGTTAAGGGTCGGAAAAAGACAAAGTCCACGAAGTTCAACCCCTCCAAATGAAAACCCAGCATCCATACACACACCCCTCCCTACCTGCACATAAATTCTATATACCCATATCTATACTAACTATAGAGTTTAGTATCACAATAGCCTTTGATATTATGTCTGTCCAAAAAATCATCCAAGCCATTCTTAAAGGCATTAACTGAATCAGCATCACAACATCACCCGGCAGTGCATTCCACAACCTCACTGTCCTGACTGTGAAGAACCCCCTACGGGGGTTGTAAAGTGTAATTATGTCCCCTCGCAAGTGCCTTTTTTTCCAGAGAAAACAACCCCAACCTTGACAGTCTACCCTCATAATTTGTCATCCATCCCTCTAACCAATTTAGTTGCACTTAGTCTCTGCACTCTCTCCAGCTCATTTATATCCCTCTTAAGGACTGGAGTCCAAAACTGCACTGCATACTCCAGATGAGGCCTTACCAGGGACCTATAAAGAGGCATAATTATGTTTTCATCCCTTGAGTTAATGCCCTTTTTTATGCAAGACAGAACTTTATTTGCTTTAGTGGCCACAGAATGACATTGCCCAGAATTAGACAACTTATCTACAAAAATCTCGAGATCCTTCTCATTAAAGGGCATGTAAAGGCAAAAATATAAAATCCCATTTTTACTTTCTTTAATGAAAAATAAATCTATCTCCAATATACTTTAATTAAAAGATGTCTACAGTTTTTAGCATAAACCTGTATGCAGTGCAATTCCCCCTTCTTTTACTGCTGTCGATAGGAATTGTCAGATGGTCCCCAACTGCTGTGCATTTAAACGATCATACTTTCAAATGGCAGGGGGAGCCCCCCCCACCTTACTTCCCAGAACTCAAGCAGCATTGTTGGATTCCCTGTAGAGATTTGTATCCAGAGACGCAGTGCAGTCTCTATGTTATGATTATTAATCAGTCTTGCTGTATTGGCTTCTATGGCTTGTGCTGTTTTGATAATTTATGACGATCAGTCCCAATTCTAGTAATACAACTAATGATGCATGGTTTACACATGATGAAATTCAAAAGAGACTAGAACATGTTAAGATTAACAAAGGTCCAGGGCCAGATGGTATTCATCCCAGGGTAATTAGCGAGCTTAGCTCTGTGATTGCCAAACCTCTTTACTTAATTTTTCAGGATTCATTGAGATCTGGCATAGTGCCGAGAGACTGGCGAATTGCTAATGTGGTACCTCTATTCAAAACAGGATCCCGTTCTCGGCCTCAAAACTATAGGCCAGTTAGTCTGACGTCAGTGGTAGGAAAGCTTTTCGAAGGGTTAATAAAGGATAAGATACTGGACTTAATAGCAAATCATAATACTATGAGTTTGTGCCAGCATGGTTTTATGCGTAATAGATCTTGCCAGACTAACTTAATTTCTTTTTATGAGAATGTAAGTAGACACCTCGATTCTGGGATGGCAGTGGATGTGATTTACTTAGATTTTGCTAAAGCATTTGATACAGTGCCACACAAAAGGTTACTGGTTAAATTAAGGAATGTTGGCCTGGAACATAGTATTTGTACCTGGATAGAGAACTGGCTAAAAGATAGACTACAAAGAGTGGTGGTAAATGGAACATTTTCTAATTGGACCAGTGTTGTTAGTGGAGTACCGCAGGGCTCTGTACTATGTCCCTTGCTTTTCAACTTGTTTATTAATGACCTGGAGGTGGGCATTGAAAGTACTGTTTCTATTTTTGCAGATGATACTAAATTGTGCAGAACTATAGGTTCCATGCAGGATGCTGCCACTTTGCAGAGTGATTTGTCTAAACTGGAAAACTGGGCAGAAAACTGGAAAATGAGGTTCAATGTTGATAAATGCAAGGTTATGCACTTTGGCAAAAATAATATAAATGCAAGTTATACACTAAATGGCAGTGTGTTGGGAGTTTCCTTAAATGAGAAGGATCTAGGGGTCTTTGTAGATAACACGTTGTCTAATTCTGGGCAGTGTCATTCTGTGGCTACTAAAGCAAATAAAGTTCTGTCTTGCATAAAAAAGGGCATTAACTCAAGGGATGAAAACATAATTATGCCTCTTTATAGGTCCCTGGTAAGGCCTCATCTGGAGTATGCAGTGCAGTTTTGGACTCCAGTCCTTAAGAGGGATATAAATGAGCTGGAGAGAGTGCAGAGACGTGCAACTAAATTGGTTAGAGGGGTGGAAGACTTAAATTATGAGGGTAGACTGTCAAGGTTGGGGTTGTTTTCTCTGGAAAAAGGGCGCTTGCGAGGGGACATGATTACACTTTACAAGTACATTAGAGGACATTATAGACAAATGGCAGGGGACCTTTTTACCCATAAAGTGGATCACCGTACCAGAGGCCACCCCTTTAGACTAGAAGAAAAGAACTTTCATTTGAAGCAACGTAGGGGGTTCTTCACAGTCACGACAGCGAGGTTGTGGAATGCACTGCCGGGTGATGTTGTGATGGCTGATTCAGTTAATGCCTTTAAGAATGGCTTGGATGATTTTTTGGATAGACATAATATCAAAGGCTATTGTGATACTAAGCTCTATAGTTAGTATGGGTATATAGAATTTAATGAAAAGTAGAGAGGGGTGTATGTATGGATGCTGGGTTTTCATTTGGAGGGGTTGAACTTGATGGACTTTGTCTTTTTTCAACCCAATTTAACTATGTAACTATGATCCCTAAGCTTAACCTCCCAACTGAAGCCCAGACCACACTGAGCATGTGCGAGTCTTGATATTGCAGAAATGTCTAACAAAGTTACAAGATGACAGCCCCCTGCGCCAACTTTGAAAGCATAAATCATTTGTCTTATTAGGCTGCTGGTGCAGTAAGTTCATGTTTATATTTAGTATACATAATACAGCATTTCTAACATTATTCTATTTTAGACTTTAGTTGCCCTTTAAAGGAAACTCCCAACACACTGACATTTAGGGACACATTTATCAAGGGTCGAATATCGAGGGTTAATTAACCCTTTTGGGTTTTCTTTTGGATTTTCTTATGTGTGAACCATGCATCATTAGTTGTATTATTAGGACTATAGTATTTAAAAGGAAACCTTCATTAACTGGTTCCTCATTTGTGTAAACAGACAAAAATAGTTCGGAATCGCAGCTTTTTTTTGTTCTCATCAACCAGTTGACCCTCTTTGATATTAAGGGTCCCACCCCCTCCTGCTTAATTTTTTTACTATTTACATATTTTAAAAAAAAATTGGATTATTTTTACGGCTTTCTGCAATACCCTTTTCCATATCGATTTTAGCTTGCCTGCTTTTTTGCATGATTTATTGGCCTCCTAGTACCATATACATGTTTCAGCTGTCCCAGGTAACTTGAAAGCCTTAAAGCATGCCTTTTCTTACCCACCTCAACACCAACATTTCTATTGTACCATAAATGTTTTGTTTTGCAACAACGTTTCTTGCTTACAAGGGGAATATACTGACATGAATATTTATCAAGCAGCATTTTAAAGACTTTCCATTTTTGTTCTGTGTTTAAGCCTGTGAAAAGCATTTCCCAATTAATATGTTGCAGAGATGCCCTTATACTGTCAAAGTTTGAAATTTAGTGTTTTAGTTACTCCCTTATAGAATTGCCTCTGCAACAGAATCTCAAAGGAGACCATGTTATTATCACTATTTCCTAAATGCTCACCCACACAAATGCTAGATATGAGTTCAGTATATTAGTTATTATAAGATTCAAAAGAGAGTTATTCCTTGTAGGTTCTTGAACAAACCGGAATAAAAAGTTATCATGCAGCATATTTACAAACCTACTAGCTTTTTCTGTCTCTATTTGTAAAAGTAGCTGGGCTTCATACTTGTCATTTGTACAAGGTGGTTTATAGCATACACTAATGATAATTTTCTTTGTAACCTTTTGGCCAGTCCTCAATCTTGTTTAGAAAAAATGTAGCTTATCTACAAATATTATTTTTTATTTTTGAACCACAAAGAAGTCCACTTCTACAATTATACTGATAATGCTTAATGCTTTTCCAGCTCTGAGCTTCTATATCTTTAGCTTTAAATATGTTGTAAGGATTATGAAGTATCACATTTTTTCATTCACTGATGTGGTCTTTACATTTTTTTAAAAATTTTCATTTTAAAAATCTCATTTGTGAGGTATTGGAGTTTTTTTCTACTTTGAATAAATTCACAATTGAAAAAAAACTCAGATGTTTGCTTGTTTACTAAAAAATCCAAATTTAAAAAATTCAATTGAATGTAATCATGGAAAAAACTAGAATATCTTCCTTGAATGTGAGTTTATAAGCTCCAAAATACGTGAAAATCTCTAATTTAAAAAAAATGGCTTGAATTTTGCCTAGAACAACTCCCACTGACTTCTACGTGAACTCGCAAGCTTTTGGACGCTGAAGTTTTACATTCAAGTTTTTTTGTGCTTAATAAATACCAAACATTCAAACAAGTTTTTGAAAATATGATTTGAATTTGAGTTTTTGTGCAAAAATATTTGAATTGTGGCAAAAATTTGAATTCATTGAAAAATCACCCCCTGTGGAATAAATATATGCATTGCTTTCAGTGAAACACCTCCCTCAAGGATCTGAACCAGATTGTATTTCAACCTCTTATTCTCTGCCCCTGCAATGGAACAGATTTCATCAGAATACCTCTGATAAAAACAGAAAACAAATAACAAACTCATATTGTTGAGATAAATCTTAATGCCACTCACTATAGTTTCCAATTTCAGAATTAGAGAACATAGTTTCTTCTAGTAACATAGATTTTCTTTCATTTATCCCCCCACATCCAACCGTGTGTTTTACTTAGTACATTCTATTTCTGAAACTGTTAGTATAAGTACTGGGGATAACATTAATACCTTTTGATATAACACATAAATTCTAATAAGCTCTAGCTGTGAAGCCAATATATTGTTTTCTCTTATTATGGATAATATGAATCTTATAAAAACAAAGGTACCTATGAAATTGTTAGCTTGAAACAGATGCCAGCTCTGATTAATAACCACAAGGAGCATATGATTGCTTAGCATCTATGAAATGGAAACCTGCTGAGTTAAAAAATGACAATAAATTGAGTATTTTGTCTTGCAAATTGGTTAACTGAGTTCTTCAGTGACCATTTAATCTGAGAGATGACCTTTGCAAAAACAAAGATGGGTTTTGTAGTGTGGAAATAAAGCCCCTTTCTTCTCTTCCAAACTCATAATGTCATTTGCTTTGGCACCATATGAACACTAAAAAGACAATTATTGCATTTTTAAATGTATAACTAATCGCTCATAATAGCTGATTATAAATTATCTAGAGCATTAAAGGGGTGTTAAACCCAAAACTAAAATATGCAACTAAACCATTGTTGCTCCTAGACATTTCCACTCCAATCAAAGTTGACTGGGGTGGTGCTTAATTGAAAGCCAGTGAGTTTTTTTGATGCCCATAGACTTTAATGGGCGTGGATAATGTGTTTGTTGCTGGAGATCACACGGATGTAAGTTTTATTCTCATATCAGCAATAACAAGTTCCACTGCGGTGGTGTCTAGGTATATTTTGCAAGGTTTTCTTATCTTTCTGGACAACCAGTAGCCTCCTCTCAGAAGGACAGTTCGTACTTTCCTTGTGGGATTCAATGTTTTTTGCTAAATTCAACATTAGGGATGGGTGAATCTGAGCCGTTTCACTTCGCCAAAAATTCGCTGCCGGCGAAATGTCGCCAATGCCCATTAAAGTCTATGGGCATCAAAAAATTTTGTCGCGAGTCAAAATTTTTTTGACGCACAGCTTTTTTTTTTTGATGCACGCCGCCATATAAGTCTATGGGCGTCATTTCCACTGCGAAACAAGGCGAAAAATTCACCCATCCCTATTCAACAGAACTAAATACTCAGAGCAGTAGATTATTTATAACATCTAGAAGAGTATGGAGGCTCTTCAGAAGGTGACTAATTTGAAACCAAGTATACACCTTGTTCTACTAATATACATAATCTGAACCAATAAGTCTTTTCCTAGTATTTTCCTATATTGATTTTCTGGAATCCTTATGATAGCACTTATGAACCCCCTATGCTCATATTGTACTCTTATCACTAAACACATGAATACTCCTCGCAGAGAAGTACACCACAAACACACTTATAATTATATACCTATTTTATATACCTATAAATCAAACACAAAATCTTACAAATACTAGTATACATGAAACAGTCTCAAAAGTCTCAAAAAGAAATTCAAATTGGGATTTCCAAAGCCACAAAACATACCCTTTGTAAGAATGGGACCAAATACTGTAAAATGAGCTGGTCTCAGGAACTGTGTGGTTTAGAACCAGGAACCTGGTGTTAACTGGGTGTTGGGAGATTTGGTGGGTTTTGTATTGTAACAATGTAATACTTCTTGAGTTTGTTTTTTTACTTAGTAATAACGTGCGCTGGTGGAGGTCAGGGACACAGCATCACGGGGCAGGGATATAATAACACAGGGCAAGGATTATGGCATAGCAGCCCATGAAATGGATGAGGCAGGAGCAGCTCCCACAGCTGTGTGTTATAAAGAGTATAAACTGATGTGCTCATGCTCTGCTGGATCATTAAGCCATTCCTGAATCCTGTATTCCTGAATTCATCTCTGTTCATGCATGCTCTTGTGTACCCACATTCGTATCTCCTGATTTGACCCCTGCCCTGTTTCACGGATTTTTGTTTGTCTGTCTGTCACCTGCACTGACAATTTGCCTGTCCTTAGACTTGTTTCTGCCTGCTGCCTTTCTTGACCTTTCTTGCATGTTTTAGAACTTGCCTCTGCCAACCTATTCCTTTTTTGTCCTCATTTTGCAGCATCAAATCTTGCTTCAGCTGCACATTGTCTCCAGGTTCAAATCACTAGTTCTTTTCTCCTGGTTGTACAGCACATTGTTTCCTTTTCTAGGCCTAAAACCAAGGTTCCTATCAAAAAAACAAACATGCTTCCCTTTCGGACAGAGAGACAAAGCATAACTATATTGAAAGGAAACAGAAAATTGTGTTCATACAAAGAGAAGCCCAAAGCTATCTCAGAAATAGTTGGAGTATTGGTTCCGCTCAGACAAACACACCAGCCTTATCACAGAGAAGTTCAATGCCTGTATTACAAACAGAAATGTAGAATCAGCTTCTTACAAACAGAAATGAAAACAGCTCTCTTACACAGAAATACAGTTGTATTCGGAAAACAAAGTGATCCGAGTGCCATCCCAAAGTCTATTTACATTCTAGCCAGCGGGAGGCAGTTTGGGGAGATTACTCGTCCGAAGAAGAGGAGATTTGTCACCGGGTGACTAATCCTCCCTGGATCTGAGCATGTGCCTGGACCCTAAGGAGGTACTGAAGGCAAGTTGTACGTTGTGGCACATAGGACTTAAATCCATTGTTCTGTTTGCACAAAACAAAATAGTGGGTCCCTGACAGGGGGCCCGAGCAGCTTGCACCGGACGCTGCAACAAGTGGTGAGTTATAATTGAGCATCGCCCACATTTGATTGTACTGAGTTTTGACCACAGGTATGATCCAATGTGAATTTAGATGATGTTGCTCAGTTATACAAATTTTCACTGTAACACGAGAGGAATTCAGTATACGACACTGCATGTACTGTAACTCAAAATCATATCAATATTTACGTATAAGACAAACTATATGATGGCTGCTACTCATAAGCTGGCCATAGACGCAAAGATCCGATCATACAAATCGTACGATCGGACTTTCCCATCTCCCGACCTGCCACTAACCATTCCCATCAAATAAAGTATAAAAGAACAGATCAGTCGATGTTCTGCCCCTGACAGCAATTGCACGAAAGTTATGTCTGACCAAAGCTGGTGACAGTCTCGCACTGAAAATCGTACGATCGGCAATACACGCAGAGATATTATCAGCAGCCAACAGAAATCTTTTAACCTGTCCGATCGACTGATCTCCGCCGGATGAAAAATGTCGGGACTCTCCACACACGGTCCGAAAATTAGACGAATCCTTGATTCGTAAGATCAGATCTTTGCGTCTATGGCCAGCTTTAGACACTGAAGATGGGAAAAAGGGAAAATCTTAGTGCCATTAAGTTACATAATAAGATGTCGCCTGTGTATAATCATATTGTGCAATGGAGCGGATAAAACTAAACTATTGGTACAGGGTACAGAAAGAGTCTTTGTTGCTCCCTACGGATGATATCTACTTTCCAGACTGTTGCGAGCTGAGATCTAACAGTTTTAAAATTTTCCACCAGGCAAAAATAGGTTATGAAATCAGGCCATTGGTCCTCTAGTAAAGACTGTATTTTACTTTTTGCTGCATGATCTGCAGTTCTACTAAGATCTGAGCGATCAGTATATAGTCCAGAATTGTTTCACTTTCTGCCCAGGGCCAGGGATTGCAATTCTGACAAATTGAAGGTTAGAAGAAGACTAGAAGAAGATTAACAGTGTATTAGATCTTCAGACATCATCTACAGGTATGCATTCTAGGCTTAAAGGAGAACTAAAGCATAAATAAAGATTTAGGCTAGAAACCTTGTACAGTATGTTTTGGGCTTCTGTACCAGCCCAAGGTAACCACATCCATTTATCAGTAAAGATCTGTGTCTTCAAAGATGTCCCAGTAACTCCCCATCTTCTTTTCTGCTGATTCACTGCACATGCTCTGTGCTGCTGTCACTTACTGGGCTTAGGGACCCACTCACAATATACAGTACACATAGAATATAATTGTCATACTATCAGTGCACTACCAGTGCAACTAACATCAGAATTTAATAATCAGCCCTGTAGCATCAGTTTATATTACAGACAAACCTAATTTTCTGCTTAATTTGTGACAAGCCCTAAGCTTAGCTTCTCAACAGCTGCTCAGAGCCCACTGAGCATGTAAGTGTCACAGACACTTTCAAGTTTGAAGTCCTGGATCATTGCTGCTATTGAGAAGTTGAAACTTTAGGCTGGTGCAATAAGTGCAGAATATAAAACATGGCATTTTTAGCCATATTCATTTTAAGGGTTTATTTCTCCTTTAAGAATATGGAGATTTTCTAAAACAATTTTTTTAATTCATGATTTAATAGTTCCTCTTAATGTAAAGTAGGTTTATATAATGAAGATATATATAATCTGTCCTATACGCATAGTCACATAGTTAAATCGGGTTGAAAAAAGACAAAGTCCATCAAATTCAACCCCTCCAAATGAAAACCCAGCATCCATACACACACCCCTCCCTACTTTCACATAAATTCTATATACCCATATATATATACTAACTATAGAGCTTAGTATCACAATAGCCTTTGATATTATGTCTGAAATCATCCAAGTCATTCTTAAAGGCATTAACTGAATCAGCCATCACAACATCACCCGGCAGTGCATTCCACAACCTCACTGTCCTGACTGTGAAGAACCCCCTACGTTGCTTCAAATGAAAGTTCTTTTCTTCTAGTCTAAAGGGGTGGCCTCTGGTACGGTGATCCTCTTTATGGGTAAAAAGGTCCCCTGCTATTTGTCTATAATGTCCTCTAATGTACTTGTAAAGTGTAATCATGTCCCCTCGCAAAAGAAAGAGAAAGCAAGAGAAAACAACCCCAACCTTGACAGTCTACCCTCATAATTTAACTCTTCCATCCCTCCAACCAATTTAGTTGCACTTCTCTGCACTCTCTCCAGCTTATTTATATCCCTCTTAAGGACTGGAGTCCAAAACTGAACTGCATACTCCAGATGAGGCCTTACCAGGGACCTATAAAGAGGCATAATTATGTTTTCATCCTTTGAGATAATGCCCTTTTTTATGCAAGACAGAACTTTATTTGCTTTAGTGGTCACAGAATGACATTGCCCAAAATTAGACAACTTATCTACAAAGACCCCTAGATCCTTCTCATTTAAAGGGATACTGTCATTGGAAAAAAAACATTTTTACAATGAATCTGTTAATAGTGCTGCTGCAGCAGAATTCTTCACTGAAATCCATTTCTCAAAAGAGCAAACAGATTTTTTTATATTCAATTTTGAAATCTGACATGGGGCTAGACATATTGTCAATTTCCCAGCTGCCCCAAGTCATGTGACTTGTGCTCTGATAAACTCAATCACTCTTTACTGCTGTACTGTAAGTTGGAGTGATATCACTCCCCTCCCTTTCCCCCCAGCAGCCAAACAAAAGAACAATGGGAAGGTAACCAGATAGCAGCTCCCTAACACAAGATAACAGCTGCCTGGTAGATCTAAGAACAACACTCAATAGTAAAAACCCATGTCTCACTGAGACACATTCAGTTACATTGAGAAGGAAAAACAGCAGCCTGCCAGAAAGCATTTCTCTCCTAAAGTGCAGGCACAAGTCACATGACCAGGGGCAGCTGGGAAATCGACAAAATGTCTAGCCCCATGTCAGATTTCAAAATTGAATATAAAAAAATCTGTTTGCTCTTTTGAGAAATGGATTTCAATGCAGAATTCTGCTGGAGCGGCACTATTAACTGATTCATTTTGAAAAATGTTTTTTTCCCATGACAGTATGCCTTTAAGGAAACTCCCAACACACTGCCATTTAGTGTATAACTTGCATTTATATTATTTTTGCCAAAGTGCATAACCTTGCATTTAACAACATTGAAGCTCATTTCCCAGATTGCTGCCCAGTCAGTCTTAGTACCCAGTTTCAGCAATTTCACATTACTCTTTAGAATCCATTCATAAGGCCAAGTAAAAGGTGCAAAGTTTGTATGCAATATACCATATGCTTTACTCATTGTACAGAATTATTTGCCAGAATTCCAACCTAATTGTAGGGTTTCTGCAAAGTAGTGTGTTCTGCGGATCTACCAATCCGGATGCTAATTTCCATCATTTGGGTACAAACTGCTAAATTTCCAGTGCAGAGAAGATCATTTTACCAGAAATGGTTTCAGTGTGCAGATCATTAAGTGCAATTTAGTTGAGTGTATAGGTACAACATACAAAGGGAACCCAGGAAGGTCTTACACCTTCTCAAGGGGTTTGTTTTTTTATTTTTTTTTGCATCTGTGCAAAAACTACTTTGCACCTTATTCAGCAAATACACAGTTGCCATTTTATCTTTAGAAGGGAAGTATAGCCGAACATTCACTGAATCTGATTCAAGTAGCTTTGGAAATAGCATTTTGCAATTATCAGATTTTTTTTAAAAAAAGTGCAATCAAATCATAAACTACCTATACTGTTTTCAGCTGGGAAGAAATCTTAAACCTAAATTTGACAGCTGAATTGTTTCAGTTTAACTAGATATATGCCAATATAATGAAAATAGCTCCAGAAAATCATAATAGCACGCACACACATTTATAATGTGAGTGTTGTTTTCATTTTTTGTTTTCAAAATACAACATCATTCAATATTCCTATTGTGGTACCAGTTACCCTTCAGTAATCTCCAGTTTAACAACCTGAAGTGCCATTAGCCTCCAGCTAGCTACTTATAACAATCAAGAAGCCCTGCATTCCAGGAAGTTCCCAGGAGAACCTCAAACCTACATTCTGAGCACAAGTGCAAAAGCATGAGATTGGAAGGGCAGCCAGAGACCCTGGGGAATATGAGCAAGCACAGAGTATAAAGTTCAAGTACAAGTCACTCAACCTGATGATTTGATTAAAACACTTCTAATTCTATATACAGAAACACATATGATAAATGATTTTTTCTTATTCAGTCACAAGTATGATTTATAGGGATTTTATATTCTCCTAATAAGGGATTTTAGTCCAATAGCCTATTAATGTGTGAAACCAGAAAAAGGCTATACAGGTATAGGAACTGTTATGCTCAGGACCCAGGGTTTTCCGGATAACAGATCTTTACGTAATTTGGACCGTCATACCTTAAGTCTACTTAAAAATTATTTAAACATTAAATAAACCCAACAGACGTGTCCTCCCTCCAATAAGGATTCATTATATCTAGGTTTGGATCAAGTACAATGTACTGTTTTATTATTATAGAGAAAAAGGAAATCATTTTTTAAAAATGTGGGTTAATTGGATAAAATGGAGTCTATGGGAGATGGCCTTCCCATGGTTCGGAGCTTTCTGGATAATGGGTTTCCAAATAAGGGATCTGATATTATTATGTAAATAAATAGCCCTTTTTGTTTGGAACACTTAAAACATTCCTCGGGCTTTGGTAAAATATGTTCCCTAGCAAACCTAAATAGAAATGAGATGTACTGTATATTTATCATATGGTGATCTATACTGTTTTATGTTATTTCATGTAAGGAAAATAAATTTGTTTTTAAAATTTCACACTCGACTTTTTTATAGCTCCTCCCTAGATGTCCATCATTTAATTAGAGGATTCATTTGGTACAGAATGGTGCATCTGTAGCAATATTTTACACACAAAAAATGCATTCATGTAATCCAGGCATAAAAGTATTTGGTTTTCCACAACACTTGAATCAAAAACTTCAACTGAAGAAACAAATTCACTTTACTTGAGTGTCTTCTTGTATTAAACCAGTAATCTAAAAATGTAGTACTGTCTAGCTTGGTTTCTTATTACTTGTGCCTTGTTGTTCTGTCAGTCTGCAGCTCTAATTAGGAGTACAGGGGAGGCACTGTAGAGTAACCATAGAATTCAGCATAAATGGCAATAATAGGAAAAGGGAGTATGCAGCCTTGTGGTTCTGTCAGCCTCCAGCTATAGTGGTACAGTGGTATAGTGGCTACATGGTACCTCAGAATCCTGCAAGTACTGATATTTCATTTTTGTGTCTGCTACCACATAGCTAGGCTTGTAGAAAATACCTTTGACATGTAACCCTAATATAAATATATATATATATATATATATATATATATATATATATATATATATATATATATATATATATATATATATATACTGTACTACTGTATATAATACACAAAAGCCATAAATATCCTGTAAATTATGTCCTTATAAATGGTGAGTTCTGATGTCATCAGTTTTAAACGGTGAGTTCTGATGTCATTTCTGTCACTTGATTTACTGAAACTTGTTTATTATAATAAATAAAGTTCCCCCAGTTGCAAAATATGAGGATATTAGAAGTTACCTCGGAGTTCCATGACCTGTATAAAAACACTCGGCCTTCGGCCTCGTGTTTTTATATGGTCAAGAAACTCTTCGGTAACTTATAATATCCATATATTTTACAAGAGGAGGTACTTTATTCACTATATATATATATATATATATATATATATATATCGTTTCTTACAGGTAGCCATCTACAAACATGCAAAATCTGGTTTCTACAGCTATTAAACCTTGGTTCACTAAGGCAAATGTAATTTCTGGAAAATTTGCATTCATTTTCCATCCAGAATGTGCTTGCTGAAATGTGTAGTTTGTTGGTTTGATGTCCCTGCTGCTTCTTAATTCCGTCATTACATAAAGCTTCAGTTCCAAAATCACGCTTTTGGGTCCTTAAATTTAATTCCTGCTGGTATTATTCTTCTATGTTATCCTGCATTTGCACTTATTCCATCTTCATTACCTTTTCGCAAGCTCCTCTGAAAGCCGGTATTTCTCTGTGGGCTTCTCTTCACACACACCAATCAATTGCTGCACTCAGCCGCTCTACAGATGTATGCTCTAATAACCACCTTTCCCACAGTCTCAGCTAATTCCCAGATGGAGAAAGTGTTCTTAAAATTCAAATGAAACTATGTTTTCTGCGGCATATAAATGGTACATTTTGGCCCTTATAGAATTACTTCACTTAAAGGAAAAAAGATCAAACTGTATCGTCCTGTCATCTACTCATCAAATATATTTTTCATTCATGATATTACACTATGGGGCAGATTTACTAAGCTCGAGTGAATAGTTTGAATCAAAAAATATTCGAATTTCAAAGTAATTTTTTGGGTACATCGAATTGGTCAAATTTGATTGAATCTAATGATTTGAATGATTCGAAGTAAAAATCATTCGACCATTCGATAATCGAAGTACTGTCTCTTTAAAAAAAAAACTTTGACTTCATACTTCGCCAAATTAAAGCTACCGAAGTCCAATGTTAGCATATGGGGACCTTCCACAGCACTTTTCTAAGTTATTTTTGGTCAAATAAAAATACTTTGATCGATCGCTTAAAATCGTGCTAAAAGTTCAATTTAAAGCATCTTATCATTCGACCAAGCGATTTTTATTCAATCGCTCGATCTAACCTTTTGTGCTAAAATCCTTCGAATTCAAAGGATTTTACTTCGAGGGTCGAAATTCGACCCTTGATAAATCTGCCCCTATGTATATAATTGTATAACATAGCAAATACTTAAAGGAGAAGGAAAGCTACAGAGGCATTTTATTGCCAATAGATTAGCTGCAATAGTGCAAGCTGGAATGCTATATTTATTCTGTAGAATGTTTTACCATACCTTAGTAAAAAGCTCTAGAAACTCTCTGTTTGTTTAGGATAGGAGCTGCAGTATTAACATGGTGTGACATCACTTCCTGCCTGAGTCTCTCCCTGCTCACTTATAGCTCTGGGCTCAGATTACAGCAGAGAAGGGGGGGGGGTGGGGGGTGTGAAGAGGAGCAAACTGAGCATGCTCTTGCCCAGGGCAATGAGGTTTAAGCTGAAGGCAGGAAGTCTGATACAGAAGCCCATGTTTACACAATAGAAGGAAAGAAATGCAGTGTTTCTTTTGACAGGGGACTCAGAGCAGCATTACTTTGAGGGTTTACTTGTATATTTAGGTAGACCTCTCTGATAAGGCTATCTTAGTTTTAACCTTTCCTTCTCTTTTAAATGGGTTGTTCGCCTTTGAGTTACCTTTTAGGTATGATGTAAAAAGTAATATTCTGAGACAATTTGCAGTTGTTTTTCATTTTTTATTATTTGTGGTGTTTGATTTATTTAGCTTTTTATTCAGCAAATCTCCAGTTTGTAATTTCAGACATCTGGTTGCTGGGGTCCAAATTACCCTACCTACCTTGCATTGATTTGAATAAGAGACTGGAATATGAATAGGCTGGATAGAAAAATGAGTAATCAAAAATAGCTGTAACAAAAAATGTGTAGCTTTACAAAGCATGGGATCCCTATTTGAAAGTTGGAAATAATCAGAAAAAGACAGCAAATAATTTAAAAACTTAAAAAAAAATAATAAAGACCAATCGAAAAAGTTACTAAGGGGCAGATTCACTAACTTCGAGTGAAGAATTCGAATGAAAAAAACTTCGAATTTCGAAGTTTTTTTTGGGTACTTCGACCATCGAATTGGTTAAATTCGTTCGAATTCGATCGAAGTTGAACGAAATCGAACGATTCGAAGTAAAAATCGTTCGACTATTCGACCATTCGATAGTCGAAGTACTTACCCTTTAAAAAAAACTTCGACCCCCTAGTTCGGCAGATAAAACCTACCGAAGTCAATGTTAGCCTATGGGGAAGGTCCCCATAGGCTTGCTAAGCTTTTTTTGATCAAAGGATTTTCCTTCGATCGTTTGATTACAATCGTTCGAATCGCTCGATTCAAAGGATTTAATCGTTCGATCGAACGAAAAATCCTTCGATCGTTCGATCGAATGTTTAGCGCTAAATCCTTCGACTTCGATATTCGAAGTCGAAGGATTTCAATTCGAGGGTCGAATTTCGAAGTATTTTTAACTTCGAAATTCGACCCTTAGTGAATCTGCCCCTTAGAATTGGCCATTCTATAACATACTAAACGTTAACATTAAAGTTGTCTTTTTAATTATGGCAGGGTGGGCAGCTACACTAGCACAAGATGAACAATGACAATAATGATGAAAAGCACTAGAAAGATCACTGCAAAAGCTTTCAATAGCCATCATTACAGTTCCTCTGATCTAGGACACTAGGCACAGATAGGCAATGGATAGTGTCTCTTTATCCTTTCCTCAGCAACACACAACTGCCATTTACTGCCTGCATTTTCCCCAGTGGGTCCCTCAAATGGCACTTGCCAATTTCCCCTACCACTGAAAATAGGCAGGCACCTGTCAATTCTAGAAACACAACTGCTTGCGTAAGTTTGAAAAATAGCCCCCAAAAATTTGGCAAATACAGATATTGAAATCTCAACACAACTTGCTAAAAATCGCAGGTCCAAACAAGTTATTGTCAAAAATATATCAATTTAATATGTAATAACAGGTGTAAAATTATTCAGCAGATTCCTTAAGGGTTTGTATTGTTATAGTATTTGATATTAATTCAGTATTTCATGTAATAAATCATGCGTATGTTCATTATATATTCTGATCAGCTAGGCTAAGCAGTTACATAGATATGTATCCTCTGTAGCCACTGTTTTTATCTAACCCTACTCCGTTTTATAATGCTGTTAGATAGGTACATAGTGATGAAAAAGAACTGTAACAGTTAGGGAGTTAATTACTAAAATCCATTTTTTTCAAATTTTTTCGAAAAAAAAAAGCTCAAACTCCCATCCCCAATTTTGCCTTAAAATAACTGGAATTAATCGGATCGGTAAAAATATCAATAAAACCGAGCAAGAACCCGAATCGTGCTAAACCCAGCACAGACTACGATATCTTCAAATTGGGATAGGGACAGCAACGGGGTATAATAAATTTCAAAAAATTAAAGTTATATTTTTCCATGAAAAATTTTAGTTTTTTCCCCAAAACTCCTGACCATTAAAATTTGAGGTTTAGTAAATAACCTCCTTTTTCTTAGCAGTTTCCAAACTACTGAGTCTGCCACCCCAAGGAGGCCCATCCTGAAGGCCAGTAAGTGTAAGATTAAAGGGTCAAATGATTATTTATTGGTTTATATAAGCTCAGGAGCACTATAACAGTGTGAACATTCCAGGCATATTTTAATCTATATCTGTAACCATTTTATGAGCTGGGATTACCACATTTTAACCAATAAAAGTAGGCCTAAGCACATAACATCTGAAGACCTCTGTTCTATACAATTGCCCATCCTGAAAGCCAGTAAGTGTAGGTTTAAGGTAAAAGATTAGGTGTATAGATATGAAAAAGAAATCAATATGCAACAGTCGCTTTTAGTAGTTTCCAAACTACTGAGTCTGCCACCCCAAGGAGGCACAGTAAATATAAGAATAAGTATAAGATAAAAGGGCTGAATGTTTTATATATGACATAGAAGACTATACCAGGGTGAATATTCCAAACCTGTTTTGATATATCTGTAACTATATTATGAGCTGAGGCCAAATTTTATCTACAAAGGGAGGCCCAAGTACACATCATCTGAAGACCTTTGTTCTATACACTTGTAGTTTATACAATGTTGTTGCCACCCAAAACACTGGCTGCAATTGTCATTTTTCGACAATTGTCTGTCTGCAGGCTTAAGGCACTTATAAATAGAAAAGGCGTCATTGTTATTAGGACCTGTTCTATTTATGGCTGGTTCAGATAATTATTCAATTTTGCTTATGGAGTTGAGAGGAGGAAGCATTATTTGAAATAATAACTTCTGTCCTTTTCACTGTAAAAAAAAAGGTAAAAAAAGGACCATAGAAATAACCATTTTACGAATTAAACCATATACAACATAAAATATAGATATATAACAATTGCAATAAAAAATATCAACACCTAAAAATAGCATTCAGTAGAAAATGGTTTCATGATAACAGGCAGTTAGTTATAAAACTGGCCACATAGGGATTATTTACACTGGAGAAGAGGCTATGAAGAGGATATGATATAAGGAAATAAAAAAGGCTATCGTGCAATTACTAGAAATGCTTTAAAGGGCAGGCTAATAGAGCCCACGATCCGGTTGGGGGTAACAGTAGTTTTTTTTTTTTAAAAAATTGCCCCCCACCAGTGCTAGGACACCCACACTGGGAGAGAGCTCCAGAGTGGCCATGTTGGGGCACACAATGAGCGAATGCCACAATTTGCATGTATGCAGTGATGTCAGAAGCTCATAATGCACATGTACTCTGCACAACATGGCCACTCACACCAGGAGCTCCCTCCTGGTGTGAGTGTCCTAGCGCTGGTTAGCCCCAACTAGAGTGGGGGCTCTATTAGCCTGTACCTTTAGTTGGGCAAAATATTTTCACCCAACAGGTGCCCTTTAAATACCAGCATATATGTAAAAAGTCCCATATTAAACTGCTTAGTATCACATCCTGCCTGGATTTGAACTGGTGACCTACTGTCTTCTGTGGTCACCTTTAGTTTCCAGGCACACATTGTAACTTTACCTGTGGTCAGTTTGGCCACAGGTGTTCAGAGTTTGCTATCAACATGGCTATAAAACCCCTGCTCTGTCCTTACACATTGCCTGTTGTAGGTCAAGCTTGCTTGTTCCTCGATGGGTGCTGATTTCCTGTTCCTAATTCCTGCTTCTGAATCCTACTCTATATGATTTTCTGGTTCTGATCCTGGCCTGTTCCTGACCTATCATTTCTCTCACGTCTCAGTGGTTATTTTCTGGTACCACTACCGACCCAGGCTTCCTTACTTCAATTATTCAGTCTTTACTGACTCCTTCCCTTCTGTACGTTTAGCTTCCTTGCTTGCCCCTGTGGGAGTTACTGGAAATAACTTGAGGTAAGACCTGGTGGCACCCAAGTAGCTGAGGGCTAGGCCCAAGGCCAAAGGTGGCTGTTAAAGGCAGAAGAGCACGCATAGACCAGAATATAGTGACTTCCCCTGGGGTTTGAGTTCGCAATATGTCACACTTAGCCCATGGGTTATGTCACAGGATAATTTATAAATCTGACAGTTAGAATATGCTGTGTTGTACACAGAAATGTGATAAAATAGATACCGAATTATAACACATGATATGGACATTAAATAGGAATATAATTCAAATAATAATGTTATTGCACAGTCAGGCATCATCTAGTTACATGGATCATTGTGGTACACCCCAAATCACACATAAACTAAATGTGACCAAATGAGAAGGCTGAAGAATCAAGGCAGAGGCTTAATAAACTAGGGATGCATCGAATCCAGTATTTGGTTCGGGATTTGGCCTTTTTCAGCAGGATTTGGCCAAATCCTAGTGCCTGGCCAAACCAAATTGGAATTTGCATATGTAAATTAGGGGCAGGAAGGGAAATCCCGTCACTTTTCGTCACAAAACAAGAAAGTAAACATTTTTTCCAAGTTTTCCTTTCCTGCCCTTAATTTGCATATGCAAGTTCGGTATTCTTTCAAATCTCTCCATATTCTCTCCAAGGGATTTGGCCAAAACACAAATAATGGATTCGGTGCATCCCTAAAATAAACTGCAACAGAAGAAAAGGAAATGGTGTAGCGCCGCTGTCTATGATTAGAGGATAACTTCTGAACATTTAAAATAAGCTTCCTGCTGTAGAAATAAGAAACTTTCTTATTAGAATCAGGTAAAAATTCTGTATTGCTCATAAAATAATGTTACTCTTCTCTCTCCTCTCTAAGCAATCTATCTCTCTTCATGCAAGTCAATGTTCTCCCTAGGATGATATCTTTATATGTAGGCTTCACAAATCAAGATACAGATTCTGCAAAACAGAACAGATGTTTCACATACATGTAGCCCATAGCAAAAACTGCAAACAATTCTTTCTTTTAGACACCTGTTTAAGGCCAAGTAATTCATAGAACTTTATGACATCAATGACAAAACTAAAGTCAACTTCAGAATCAAATTGCATTGCATAGCATTATAATGTATATTATTGACATTAAAATAATGAGGACAATACAAATCAACCATCTGCTCAATATTTACACACATCAAAAATATGCATGCCAACAAGTTCCTGTCCCACTTCCATGTACTGTAATGGTATCTTTCTACATAGTAAGTTAGGCTGGTAAAAAAACACGTCCATCAAGTTCAAACTTTTAAGTCTGTATATAACCTGCCTAACTGTTAGTTGATCCAGAGGAAGGCAAAAAAAACATTTGAAGCCTCTCCAATTTGCCTCAGAGGGGAAAAATTCCTTCCTGACTCCAAATTGGCAATCGGACTAGTCCCTGGATCAACTTGGACTATGAGCTATCTCCCATAACCCTGTATTCCCTCACTTGCTAAAAAGCCATCCAACCCCTTCTTAAAGCTATCTAATGTATCAGCCTGTACAACTGATTCAGGGAGAGAATTCCACATCTTCACAGCTCTCACTGTAAAAAACCCCTTCCGAATATTTAGGCGGAAACTCTTTTCTTCTAATCAGAATGTGTGCCCTGTTGTCAGCTGGAAGGACCTACTGGTAAATAAAACATTAGATAAATTATTATATGATCCCCTTATATATTTATACATAGTTATCATATCACCCCTTAAACACCTCTTCTCCAGTGTGAACATCCCCAATTTCGCCAGTCTTTCCTCATATCTGAGATTTTCCATACCTTTTACCAGCTTAGTTGCCCTTCTCTGGACCCTCTCTAATACAATAATGTCTTGTTTGAGCGCTGGAGACCAAAACTGCATGGTATATTCTAGATGGGGTCTTACCAGTGCTCTATACAGTGGAAGAATACCCCCTCCTCCCACATATCTATGCCCCTTTTAATACAACTCAAGACCTTAGGGCAAATTTACTTACTTTCGAAGTTGCGCCAGCATTGGCTTCGCCAGGGTGCCGCTAATTCCCCAAAAACACGAAGTTGCGCTCAGGCGAAGTTACGCTAGCAATGCCTAAAGCGAAGTTACGCTAGCGATGCCTAATTTGCATACAGCGCCAAGTTAAAGTACAATGGACGTATATGTAGTAGCAAATACATTACACTACACAAGTCTGGGAAAGCTTCATATAATAAAATAGAGTTGTTATTTTGCCCTATACATGTGCCCACTGTATAGTTTAGGTGCCATATGTTAGGAAATGTAGGGGAGAAGGAGGGTACCCCCAAAAAAATGTATGATCTTTTTCAGCCTATCACCCTTAAAAAAGTAAAAGACGCCAGCGTTTTTTGGTACTTAGAAAAAATTTCAACTTTTTTTGAAGCAATCGCTATCTACTCTATTGCACTTCGCCTGGTCTGAGGTGGTGAAGGCAAGTCTGGTGCAAGTAAAATGCGCATGTTTTCTAAGTGAATTAGCGTAGTTACGTCCCTTCATCTGGCTTAAGGGTGCTAAGTAGGTCCACTTCGCTAGTGAATTTACGCCAGGACCCATTAGTAAATCGGCAAAGTAACAAAATGACATCACGCTGGCGAATTTTCGTTAGCGTTAGCCACTTCGCCCTTTAGTAAATTTGCCCCCTTGAGTTGTTGTTAATTTCATACCTACCTCCTCAGCTACAGTGAAATACAATTATAAATATATTTTGACTGAGGCCATATAATCTCGTCCAGGACAGTATTTTATGTTAAGACTAGCATAATTCTGTTAAGGCAGAATTGTAGGGATTTAGCCCACGCTCTCCATTGATCTTTGCACTCTGTTAAGACCCATTGGCAGAAGCAATAAGTGAAACTATAATAAAAACAGGGTAACAATGAAAATGAATGCTGATAACTTTGCTGAAACACTGATGTCCCAGTGGCAGCACACTTTTGCAGCAATACCCACAGCATCAAAGATCTTCGGGTCACAGTTTTAAAGGGTAACTTCAAGACACAACAGGAGCGGAAGGAGTGGGAATGCTAAGGGATATGACACCTAGAAAAAAACATAGCTAAGGACAATCTACAACTTAAAAGACACTTTCCTTAGGCTGACTTCACCTTACAACAAGGTGCTGACTGTACTAGTGTCTGCTTCCTTGACTAAAGCTAAAGTGCTTACCATAGGGGGCTTATCAATATCTGGGCTGAAATATTGTATTATCTTTACAGGTCACAATGCCTATTTGTAGTCTATTTATATGTACCTGTATCTTGTCCAATTCCTAATTTGCACTGTTGTGTTAACCTTACCCTATTCTGTCTTGGTCTAGTACAAGCTATGTGAGCTGACTGAATCCAGACCCCTGGACTATTTACAACCCACCCTAATTACTTTTATTATCTCTACAAGTTATCTCTGTCTATCTGTAACTTTCTAATTTATTGCCCATAAACCCTTTTCAATGATCTAACAGTATATATATGATGTGCCTTTCCAGCCTTTCATTTGTATTTTGCCTGAAGAAGGGGCCTGTGAGCTCTGAAAGCTGCAATTGTTACTTATTCAGTTAGCCAATAAAAGGTATCCCCAAACTTTACATTTTCTGCAACTTTGCTGAAAGTAACACAGCCAAGAAAATAATAGATAGCAGTAAAGCAACTGGAAACATTTTGCAGGTTTGAAAAGAGAAGAAATAAAACAAGGGAATTATTATGTAATTCTTCATAAGAATCTGCAATGACTGCCAAGGAAAACCAACATGTTGTTGGTACATTACATGTGGCTGATATAATTGGTATCACTGAGACCTGGTGGGATGAAACATGTGACTGGATTGTGAATTTAAATGGTTACACCCTTTTTAGGAGGGATAGAGGGATTAAAAAGGGTGGAGGAGTGTGTTTGTATGTAAAGCCTGAATTAAAGCCATGCGCTAAAGAAATAAAAATAGCTGGCACTGGTGAGGGTGTAGAATCACTCTGGGTAGAGATTTCGACTGGGTAAAAGGTATCAAAAAGAATTCTCATTGGTGTATGCTATAAACCACCTCGTATAAGTATCGAGCATGAAGCCCAGCTACTCTTGCAGATACAAGCGGCTTCACAGCTGGGTCAAGTTGTTGCTATGGGTGACTTCAATTATCCAGACATTGACTGGGGTAATGGGGTTGCTAAGACAGAAAAAGCTAGTAGGTTTGTAAATATGCTGAATGACAATTTTTTATTCCAGCTCGTTCAAGAACCTACTAGGAATAACTCTCTTTTGGACCTTGTAATAACTAACAATACTGAACTCATCTCTAACATTTGTGTGGGTGAGCATTTAGGGAATAGTGATCATAACATGGTCTCCTTTGAGATTCTGTTGCAGAAGCAATTCTATAAGGGAGTAACTAAAACACTAAATTTCAGACGTGCAAACTTTGACAGTATAAGGGCATCTCTGCAACATATTAAGTGGGAAATGCTTTTCACAGGGTTAAACACAGAACAAAAATGGGAAGTCTTTAAAATGCTGCTTAATAAATATACTTGTCAGTATATTCCACTTGTAAGCAAGGAACGTCGTTGCAAAGCAAAACCTTTTTGGTTCAATAGAAGCGTTGGTGTTGAGGTGGGTAAGAAAAGACGTGCTTTTAAGGCTTTCAAGTTAGCTGGTACAGCCGAAACATTTATAAGGTACAAGGAGGCCAATAAATCATGCAAAGAAGCTATAAGGCAAGCTAAAATTGTTATAGAAAAGGATATTGCAGCAAGCAGTAAAAAAAATCCAAAATTATTTTTTAAATATGTCAATAGTAAAAAAATGAAGCAGGAAGGGGTGGGACCCTTACTATCAGAGGGGGGTCAGCTGGTTGATGAAAACAAAATAAAAGCGCAGATTCTGAACTCGTATTTTTCATCTGTCTACACAAATGAAGAACCAGTAAGTGAAGGTTTCCTTCTTAACACTCCCAATTATAGTAATACAACTAATGATGCATGGTTCACACATGAAGAAATTCAAAAGAGACTTGAACATGTTAAGATTAACAAAGGTCCAGGGCCAGATGGTATTCATCCCAGGGTAATTAGCGAGCTTAGCTCTGTGATTGCCAAACCTCTTTACTTAATTTTTCAGGATTCATTGAGATCTGGCATTGTGCCGAGAGACTGGCGAATTGCTAATGTGGTGCCTCTATTCAAAAAAGGATCCCGTTCTCAGCCTCAAAACTATAGGCCAGTTAGTCTGACGTCAGTATTAGGAAAGCTTTTCGAAGGGTTAATAAAGGATAAGATACTGGACTTCATAGCAAATCATAATGCTATGAGTTTGTGCCAGCATGGTTTTATGCGTAATAGATCTTGCCAGACTAACTTAATTTCTTTTTACGAGAATGTAAGTAGA
This sequence comes from Xenopus petersii, assembly GCA_038501925.1. Taxonomy (NCBI): domain Eukaryota; kingdom Metazoa; phylum Chordata; class Amphibia; order Anura; family Pipidae; genus Xenopus; species Xenopus petersii. Next base: position 194,913,173 of record CM076672.1, read on the forward strand.
GACCTCGATTCTGGGATGGCAGTGGATGTGATTTACTTAGACTTTGCTAAAGCATTTGATACAGTGCCACACAAAAGGTTACTGGTTAAATTAAGGAATGTTGGCCTGGAACATAGTATTTGTACCTGGATAGAGAACTGGCTAAAAGATAGACTACAAAGAGTGGTGGTAAATGGAACATTTTCTAATTGGACCAGTGTTGTTAGTGGAGTACCACAGGGCTCTGTACTAGGTCCCTTGCTTTTCAACTTGTTTATTAATGACCTGGAGGTGGGCATTGAAAGTACTGTTTCTATTTTTGCAGATGATACTAAATTGTGCAGAACTATAGGTTCCATGCAGGATGCTGCCACTTTGCAAAGTGATCTGTCTAAACTGGAAAACTGGGCAGCAAACTGGAAAATGAGGTTCAACGTTGATAAATGCAAGGTTATGCACTTTGGCAAAAATAATATAAATGCAAGTTATACACTAAATGGCAGTGTGTTGGGAGTTTCCTTAAATGAAAAGGATCTAGGGGTCTTTGTAGATAACACGTTGTCTAATTCTGGGCAGTGTCATTCTGTGGCTACTAAAGCAAATAAAGTTCTGTCTTGCATAAAAAAGGGCATTAACTCAAGGGATGAAAACATAATTATGCCTCTTTATAGGTCCTTGGTGAGGCCTCATCTGGAGTATGCAGTTCAGTTTTGGACTCCAGTCCTTAAGAGGGATATAAATGAGCTGGAGAGAGTGCAGAGACGTGCAACTAAATTGGTTAGAGGGACGGAAGACTTAAATTATGAGGGTAGACTGTCAAGGTTGGGGTTGTTTTCTCTGGAAAAAAGGCGCTTGCGAGGGGACATGATTACACTTTACAAGTACATTAGAGGACATTATAGACAAATGGCAGGGGACCTTTTTACCCATAAAGTGGATCACCGTACCAGAGGCCACCCCTTTAGACTAGAAGAAAAGAACTTTCATTTGAAGCAACGTAGAGGGTTCTTCGCAGTCAGGACAGTGAGGTTGTGGAATGCACTGCCGGGTGATGTTGTGATGCTGATTCAGTTAATGCCTTTAAGAATGGCTTGGATGATTTTTTGGACAGACATAATATCCAAGGCTATTGTGATACTAAACTCTATAGTTAGTATAGGTATGGGTATAAAGAATTTTAATTAAAAGTAGGGAGGGGTGTGTGTATGGATGATGTGTTTTCATTTGGAGGGGTTGAACTTGATGGACTTTGTCTTTTTTCAACCCAATTTAACTATGTAACTATGTAATTTACCTTAACTATTTTAAAAGATGTATTCCTTATTAAAAACAGTAAAGTGAATGTAGCAAACGATGTGCAGAATTTGTGCTAATAAGCTCATCTTGGCATAGCTACTTTATTATGGGAACAATAAAACTAAAAATGTAAGTGTTTTAAATGCATTTCTATATAATGTACTGCTCCATACACTGGTCTCAATTATGTTTTGGAAAATGCTTTGGAAATACTTGTATGATTTATATAATTGTAGCCATGCAGGCAGCTATTCAAGTTGAATACAACAAAAGAGGCACATGCTTACACATGAGATAATAGATAAACTGTAGAATACAGTGGGTTTAGTTCATACACGGAAAGATAAATAGGAGTCAAATGGCATTCATGGATGAGTTATACTGTATGTGGGAATTCTGTGCATGGATACTATGCAATATATCAAGAGGAATAAGAAACAGCTTATTGTTTAACTCCAGGAAATACACATTATATTGTGTTTGGAAACACTTTTACAATTCATATAAATAAACTGATGAATAGCCATGGGGCAGCCTTTCAATTTGAATTGGGCAAAAGGACACCGGTTTGCACAGCACATAACAGATAAGCTCTGTAAAATACAATGGGTGTAGTCCTTACACAGAACGAAAACAGAGGTCAAATGCCATGCATGACTCTATACAGGCCTTTAGAATGAAAAACTCTCATCTAAAATAGAACGTTTGTTGCTAAGGAAAAGAGTCAAGAGGAATAAGAAATATCTCACAGGAAATACAGATAACAGTGGGGTTTTTTAAACAAGATAATCCCCACAAATATGGCTCACTATAGGATTTTGAATGTATTTATCTATTAACTATGTATGTGTAATAGCTAGTAACAGCCGTCTCTCTGTGTGTAGATCTCTGTGTGTGCTATATCCCCCACTGTCCAGAAATTGTGCAACAATACTAATCCACCCTGCCCTACTTTGGTCCAGGAGGTGCCCCTGAGGAAGCCGTGTAGACGGTGAAACGCGTAGGGCAGCATAGGTGGACGGTGGGGGATATAGCTCACATCCGTTCCCAACGTAGATAGGCAGAATTGCCTATGGGGTAACTGGGCTAAAGAAGGGAGGGGGAGTGGATTACTATTATAACACAATCTCTTTAACTCTACTCTAGCATTCCGCAATACTTAGAGGTAGCTTCATACCCTCACCTACCACCGATATGTTAAGGCTAAAGTCCAGCACTGCATACACTTCTGAATGGCAGTGGGCCTGTACATACTTTGTTTGGTTTGCTGTGTGGGCATTGCCCAATGTATTATTGGTTTTTAAACATATAGATTAAAGGTGAAGTTTTATGAGTCAGTTTATTACTTAGCCAGATTTTGCTATTCACCTGAACTGGTTTGCAAGACTTTGGGGGAGAGGGCCTTGAATTTTCAGGACTAACCCCCAACAGTAGTCAGAAGTCTGATGTTTAGTATTAGAGCTTTTTTTAAGCACGATTAAACTATATTTCTATAAAATCATGAATGCCATGAAAGTTATTAAAAAAAAACTATGAACAGAAAAAAACGCTGAACGGTTCAAAAAAATTAAGAACATCTCTAAAACCTCTAAAAAATTGAGTTTTTCAGACAATTACTAGCAAAAAAATATTAGAAAAGTCTGAATGGTTAATAGATCCAATAGGTTTATTGCAGCCGCCATAGACCTTTATGGGACCTTGACTGCTTTTACTTGTACTTTTTATTAGAGTTTTCCGTGTTTCTTTACACTTAATAAATCTCAATGTTTTAGAGAAATAGAAAAACACAAATTTGTAGAGACAAATATGATTCGTGAAAAAAATGGTTATTCTAATTTTAGTAAATCAGCCCCAAGAGGAAGAAGCTTTAAATTGCTGAAATCATTTTAGAATCATTACATTTAATTGCCAGACTTTAAATGTGATCTGCAGAAGAATAAACACTTTTTCTAGACATGGCAGCCACATTGCGATATAGAAAAGTGAATTCATTTTTTAAAGAAAACCTTTTTTTAATAAAAAATGGTTTAGTGTTACATATTTTTTATTACATTATACACAACTGTTTCTATTTCCATCAGAATCAGGTTACTAGGTTTTTACTTCCAACAAACCTGGACAGATTTTAATCTTAATATGATGGGCAAAAATGCCTACACAAACACGATCTTTAACCCATGTAACAGAAACCTTAGATTTCCTTACATCATCACTATGTAAAGCCATTCAATAAGTAAAAAGATAAGCATTTATTTGCCAAACTTAGAGAAGGCTTTATATCTAGTGACAGAAATGCAAAACATGCCCTAAGTTTAAATTTATAATGCATTTGCAGTAATTTGCAATAATTGTTAGGCGAATAAAGTAAAACTCAAGTAAGCCAGGTATTCTTAAAGAAACGTCTCCTGACCAGAGTATCTAGGGATCCGAAATTTTTAAAGGGAAACCAGCGCTCACAGCACGAGGTCAGGCTCACAGAGAAGAGAATAAAAAAGGATAAAAAAAAGAGAGAGATTTTCGCCAATATGGTGCAGTATTTTCCAAATGTGTTTGCACACCTTTTGTGATTATCTTATATAATAAATAAAGTGTCTCTTATATCCACTCCAGCATATTTTTGTGATTTATTTGTGATTTATTAACCACTATCTCCAGCCTTGTACCATGAGAATTTGTATAGGGGGGTACTCACAGACGTTTAAGAAATAATGCACATTAAGAAAGTGTAGATATCAGCAGCGGGTTTTGCATGCAGCTCCAAAACTTCATCCCACTGTAAGAATTCGCTGACATAGTGTAAAATTGTAAACATTTTTAATAAACAATTAATAAGAATACACTCACAATGTTCCAGTGATAAGTTTGCATATAATACTATGTTTCCCACAGTCACCACTTTCGCGTTCCCAAGAGTCTCCAAGCTGTTGGTGTATGTGCGAAAAGTCGCCGGCGTCTTTTCCCACCGCATGTAGACCTCAGGCACTTAGCGATGGCGTAATAGCCTTGACGCGTTTCGTCCTTCGACTTTTTCAAAAGGCTTCAAATTGTAATTTGTGCATGTTTCTTAAATCCTGGCGTAAATTCCCATGGTGTGTTTTCTCCTTCATTCCTCTTTTTGCCCTGTCTAGTTGTTGGTTACTCATCTCTATTGTTTTTAACTCCTCATGGTCATTATGGCTCCATGTGTGTTGCCATGTGGTTCCAGTCCATAGCAACCACCATAAGTTCAACATAAAAACCGTATAAATTAGCTTTCCTTCTTTATATTATACAGATATATTAATTTATGTCTTTCCATAATTATACATCAATAAACATTTATTGATGCATAATTATGGAAAGCCATAAATTAATATATCTATCCTTTTTTATTCTCTTCTCTGTGAGCCTGACCTCGTGCTGTGAGCGCTGGTTTCCCAAAATTTTGGATCCTTATTTTGAGTCTGAAGGAGAACAGACACACGACATATCGGCAGAGGAAGGGGACAGCCAGAATCCTTGATATCCTTTTACTTTTTATTGTTTGATTTATCAGAGTATTTAGGGCACACGTACAGTATTATGAAATCGAAGAGAAAATATCTTATGGTCGGGTGGTTATATCCTATGGGTGGTTCTGGCTGCTCTAGCCTTGAGTTTTATAATTTGATCATCTTGCAGTGTTATAAGCCTCACATTTCTTGTTCTTTTCCTTTTCAAATGATAAAGGTAAAGATAATTACACAGGTATTGAGCAATAAAGTGGGATAATTAATTTGCACTGGACAGACAGAAATGGCAGGGATATGCCAAGTGTAGGTTTTATGCCTCTTCAGCTTGAGTTTGCTGTGACTTCCTCCTTTATGATGCCAGATGTAATTTCCTTTCATTTTCTTTCCATTTTGTAGCAGAGGAGAGCACTGAAACGTATCCACATGTGAAATGATATTGGCTGCTAGAGTAGCAGATAATAAACTTACCCCACAATCCTTACATTTTGAACAGCCATTATCATTTTAAACAATCTGGTTTAAAAGAGGAAATAAGAAATTTAGCAGACCCTGCGCTACACGTAGCTTATACCTACCATTGAGAGAATTTATTCCTCTCCTACTGTCATTCAGCAGATAGCTACACTCCATGAGGCACTTAGAAATGTGGAGGACATAAACATAGCTCAACATTGCTCTTGCTAATGATCCAGAAATTGTTACTGTGCGCCTGCAAGAAGCCAGTTATCACATATCAAGTAGAGGTCATTCAAATAAAAAGCAAATCAGGCACACTAAGAAAAACATTGAACTAAAGTTTCCTATTTGCTAATTAAAACATAATTTAATTTTACTGTAGCCCTTGAATATAGATGCAAACTTTACAATAATGTTAAGTCAATTGCTGCACAGGACAGTGTATATCACAAGGTAACATATTGTTATGTTCTCTTTCTAGCTAATAAGATGCTTCTTTACATTTGAATCACTCGTGTTATGCAGATAATAGCTTCCTTAAATAGGAATCAAGGAAATGTAGCTTTATTAAAATAATTTTGTGTGGGATTTTTTACTAAAATAGGTGACAATTTGATCCAATAGGGTAGTAACCCACAGCAACCAAACATTTGATTTCATTGCCTAAGCTGCACTATACAGATCAATACTAATTGCTTATTAGAAGCTAAAAAGACCAAAACAGAACGTAACAAGGGCTTTGTCTGCTTCAGCTTATAATATAAAGAGAACGGGAATATGTGAAACACAAGGTATTATATTAACTGTGTGGAGATTTATGATGACGATGTATCACGGTTTTTTTAGTAAATGAGGGCCATGGAGGATTTCAGATGCAGAAAACAACAAAGTAAATAAAGATATGGGGAGAGTTATCAGGGCAGACAGAAGGGGCTTTGCTCATATTTGAAGAGAAAAGGTCAACAGATAAGCAGCCTTGGATGAAAGATTACGTTGTTTTAACTTTTTGTGCCACAGGCAATTACACATAATGTTGTATTAAATCACTAGCCTTTGTTAGCTTGTAAGGGCATATGAAGGAGTGGAAGACCTCAGAATAATAAGTGATCTCAATAATAAATGTACATGCACCTTAAGAAAAAGAAAAAGCTGATTTTAGAGAACGGATTCTTTCCCCAATTTTCTCCAATAAAAACACTTTGCAGTCATAGTTACTGCCTTGGATATTTCCTGCTTTCTACTATAATATATGACCGTGTCTTTTCGGGCTGTGGACACAGGACACCCTTGCAGGAGATTCCACCTACATTCGTGAATGGTACAGTATATTTCAAATTTGTGCAAAAGGATTCTTAACAGCAGGAGTGCCCATACTTTACTAATGCAAGGCCTACTTTTAGTGATGTTATACCATTACGATCTACATCAGGGGTGTCCAAAAGGTAGATCGGGATCTACCAGTAAACCTTTAGCTGGTGATCAGCTTGTCTATATCATCCTCCTGTTTCATGCTCTCATTCAGTTATGCATTATGTTAGGTTCACATAAAAAATACAGTAGGGGGCCCATTTACTTAGCTCGAGTGAAGGAATAGAAGAAAAAATACTTCGAATTTCGAATGGTCGAATATGGCTACTTCGACCATCGACTTGGCTACTTCGAATACGACTTCGAGCGATTCAAACTAAAAATCGTTCGACTATTCGACCATTCGATAGTCGAAGTACTGTCTCTTTAAAAAATACATCGACCCCCTAGTTCGCCACCTAAAACCTGCCGAGGCCAATGTTAGCCTATGGGGAAGGTCCCCATAGGCTTCCTAACAATTTTCTGATTGAAGGAAAATCCTTCGATCGATGGATTAAGATCCTTCGAATTGTTCGATTCAAAGGATTTAATCGTTCAATCGAACGATTATTCCTTTGATCGTTTGATCGTAGGAATAGCGCTAAATCCTTCGACTTCGATATTCAAAATCGAAGGATTTACATTCGGCAGTCGAATATCGAGGGTTAATTAACCCTCGATATTCAACCCTATGTAAATCTGCCCCTGAATGTTTGTTAAATATAACAATATACATTTTCCCATGAATCAGTATTGAAGTAATAATTTGGATTCAATTTAATAATTTTCCATGGGACAGAATGCTAACAATGTTTTAATGAATTTACAGGAAGGACTTTAAGAATGGGGGAATTCCTCGGCAAAGGATGTGTTTTGAGTAATATTGTAGATGTCTTTAAGAGGGGCTTAGATGACATTTTTAGAACAACTTTTAAGCTAGTTGTAAATGATTTTTCCTTAAAGGAAAAGTAACACCAATAAATGAAAGTGTCTTTCAGGAATGCCAATATAATGTAGTGTTGCCCTGCTCTGGTAAAATGAGTGTGTTTGCTTCTGAAAGACTACTATTAGTGATGCTATTAGAATCAAATTGGGAGCAGAATCAGTAAGTACTACTAGTATGCATGCCGGAGACCTCTAGTGACCAAACAGAGGTAAAACTATAAACTCAAAAATTTCTCCAAGGCATGCTAATGAGTAAAAAAATATACTTTATTTACATCAATAGTTAAAAGACATGGAAAGTATCCCCTCTAATGCCTAACGCGTTTCATGCTTCTTGTTTTTTGCAAATCGCGCAAATTCGCCGCAAATTTGTACCTGGCGAATAAATTCACCCATTGCTAAATACTATTGTTTATATAAATAAGCTGCTGGGTAGCCATGGGGGCAACCATTCAAGCACAGAAGACACAGTAGATAGCAGATACGTTGAAGAATCACACTGTATGCTATAGGGCTTATCTGTTATCTGCCAAGTATCCTGTGCCTTTTCTCCTTTTTACAGCTTGAATGTCTGCCCCCATGGCCACACAGCAGCTTGTTTATATATGAACTATAGTAGTGTTTCTGAAGCAAATACACCCGTTTTACCAGAGCAGCACAACACTACATTATATTTTCATTACTTTAAAACACTTTAATTTTTTGGTGTTACTGTTCCTTTAAACAGAGAAGTTGGCAAGATTTCCCTCACTATTAATACTAATGTTAATAAACCTGCCCCTATTTTGTGTATTTGTATTGTTTTTCATCATGCATTAATACATTTGCTCAGCTGTAGTGGGATACCAGCTGAGAGCAGTAAAGTTACTTCATTCCGGTACAAAATAACAAATAGTGGAAAATAATGAAAAATATGTGTAATGTATTTTATTTTATTGCAAGATTTCAGTGACAGTGATACAATACAAAAAGAGTTTCCTAACAATTAAAACACAATTCCTATTTATTTACTGTTTCAAGCAACTGACAGAATCACTTTGTATGCGGACATGACACTGAAGTGCTAAACATTGTGTCATTTTATCAGATGTACTTGTTCAGACCAAATCAGTCAACTGTATTTCAAAAGTGAGGATTTTATATATATATATATATATATATATATATATATATATATATATATATATATATATATATATATATATATAATAACAACATCATTTTATTACAGTGTACAGAGTAGTGACAAACAGTAGGCGACAGATCTGCTGGTAGAGAATAAATGTAATAAACTTCTCAAGCCATAGGAGCAATCTGTTCTCAAGCAAGAAAACAATTGTGTGGATACAAAAAGAATAGCTTGAAGAGGCCAAAAATATGACACACTGCAATTTCTCTTAGGAAAGAAGAAATACTCAGTAACATACTACATAACAAGACCGATGAATCAAGTAATTACACTACAGAAGAATATTTTTCAATCAGGGCTATGGGAGAATCTCAGTGATAATACATACAGCCAGTAATTGTGAACTGGACAAACAAGCCATGTATCCTCCTTACCGATTCTAACGGATGGCCCCATTTGCTCTTATCTTAATTATTTTTAACCAAAGAAAATACATTTGTATTGAGTTGAGCTCCTCTTTTTCCAGAAAGAGCATAGTTCCAATATTACTGTGCCACTGAGATATTATCAAAGAGCTTTGCTGTTAAAGTCTCGCATCTACTAAAGGTGATTATATTTCATAAGCAATCTTTTTATCTACAAAAAAAATACCGTAGATTTCACAATGGATAATTTCTCATTTCCTTTCCTCAGTCTTCTCTCTCACTATTCATGCAATCTCTTACCTAAAGGGTCAGTACCAATAAGAAATGAAAATGGCCATATGCATGCAGACTATGAATAGACTTTAGGGGGAGATTTATCAAAATCTGAGAATGAACATGTTGTTTTTCACTGAATCTATCTCACAAGAAATGAGTGATTCTCAAAAATGCTCCCATATATAATGGGAATGGTAAAAAAAAGTTTTGATAACTGACTATGCGGAGTGAAGTGTCACAAAAAGTGACAAGGAAAAAACGTTTTAGTCTTTTAACTTTCTCCTGCCAATCTTTACACAGTCTCTCAGCTGTAAAAAAAAAAAAAAAAATCTCCGAAATTTGTAAATAGATCAGTGCCTATGGCAACAGAGATAGTGCAGTATATTTGGATATTTGGATGGCACCCGGTGTTTAAAAATCTTTTTATAAGGTGTGCTTACTCTTTAAATCTTCCACTGTTGTTGAAAGCATGCAAAAGAAAGATCCCTTTATATCCAAATAGTTGTATCCACCATGGGGCTAAAATGCCTACTTACAAGCCAAAATGAAGGTATATTGCCCATAGTATTAGCAGATCCTTCCTCTCCTTTTAGCTCAGTTCCATGAATTGAATGCGTAGTGAAGGATGGATTTCATGTGAAACTCATGCTTATGTACCTATTCGTTTGAATGTATCTTGCCAGGTTTTAGCTCACAATATTTTTTTGCCAAGAAAGAGCCCTCGCAAATACCACCACAGGGGTGTTTAAACCTCAAGTTAACTTTTGGTATGTTATAGAATGGGCAATTTTTTGCAGCTTTTCAATTGGTCTTTATTTTTTACAATTATTTGCCTTTTTCTTTTGACTCTTTCCAACTTTCAAATAGGGGTCACTGATCCCATCTACTGTATATGCTATCTTAAAGGAGATCCAAACCCTTTTTTAGGGTACAAATTATCCTAGCAACTATGTATTGATTTGAATAAGAGATTGAAACATGAATAGGAGAGGCCTGAAAGAGTAATAAAAAGTTGCAGTAACATTATTTTTGTAGCCTTACATAGCATTTGTTGTTTAAATGGGGGCAGTGACCCCCCATTCCATTTGAAAGCTGGATAGAGTCAGAAGAAATAAAAAAAAAAAATAAAAAACATAAATAATGAAGACCAAATGAAAAGTTACTAAGAATTGGTCATTCTATAAAATACATTAACTTGAAGGTGAACCACCCTTTAAAGGAGAACCAAACCCTTTCTATTAGAATCCCCTACCCCTCTACCCTACATAGACCCCCTCCCTGCCCCCCCCCCCAGTCTAGGTGTTACCCTGGGTAATTGCCCCTAACTCTTTATTTACCCCTTGTTGCAGATTTAGGGTATCAGAGTTCATGGGCGCCATCTTCTTCTCTTTGGTAATCTTCTGGTCTTCTTCTGGCACTTTCACAATTTACTTGCTTTTGGTGCATGCACAGTTGTTTGGGACCAGAAAATTGCGCCAACTGCACATGCGCCGATACGCTGATCTCTTCCAAAAGATTACCGAAGAGAAGAAGAGTAGAGTTGGGGTTGAGGACATTGCTGTTCCACATATATGCGTATTGTGCTAATTCATAATCAGTCATCCAATTTCTGTTTTGCAACTGGCATATTGGCCTATAGTTGACAAACAGTAAAAAGTTTTAAAAAATGCAGTGTGCTCTAATTTTTGGAAACAACATTTTATATATTTAGAGACTGTGAAGCATCACTATTGACACACAAAGAAAACAGTAAGTATAACAGGTCATAGGATAAATCCAGATCAAAGGTTAGAGTAAGTTGTCCAGGATCTCTTATCTAGAATTTGTAGAATTTGTAATGAACCATCTCATTAAATTCTCTTGATTTAATTGTGACCATTAAATGTAAGTACAGTATATTTAAAGTTTGCAGCCTTTTTATAACCTTTATATAATCGATGTGCCACTTTTATAATTAGTTTATTGCTGCATTTTGCTATACCTGTACACTTATAAAGTAGAATTTGATGCAATTTTACTCCAGGCACTTGTCTCCTGGCTTGAGAACTAGCTGAGGTAGTTTTGGGAGAAACATATTTGGGGGTCAACAGTTCAAAACTTGAAAATGGGGATCCATGGTCTATCAACCACAACTAACTTTGTTGTCAATGAGCATCAGACTGGGTACCTGGAGCAGACTTCCATCCAATTGTGTATGCATCCAAAATGATGTGCTGTGATTTCATATATTGTATTACCCAATTCACCCATGTCTGACAACACCGGGGGAATGTATAAGAGATCCTGGACAATCTACTCTAACCTTTGGTCTGCATTTATCATATAACCAGTTATACCTGCTGTTTTCTCTGCATGTTAAATGTCCAGCTTCCAAATTTACATGCCCTGACCTACAACCTAATATCCTGTCTGCTATGGCAGGAATTTTTTTTACCAAAGTTTAAATTTAATTTTGAAATCTGACATGGGCCTAGACATATCAGTTTCCCAAATGCCCTTAGTCATGTTACTTGTGCTCTGATAAACTTCAGTCACTCTTTATTGCTGCGTTGCAAGTTGGAGTGATATCACCCCCCCTTCCTTTCCATGGGAAGGTAACCAGATAACAGCTCCCTGACACCCATTGATAAAAAAGCTCCTATGCCCCACCTAGTGGTGAATATGAGAATAGCATTCAATAGTAAAAATACAAGTCCCACTGCGACTTCTTCAGTTAAATTGCATAGGAGAAACATTAGCTTATCTGAAAGCAGTTCCATTGTGAAATGCTGGCTCTGAAAGCACATGACCAGGCAAAAAGACCTGAGATGGCTGCCTACACACCAATTTTACAAATACATTTATTGGTTCATAACTAAAACTTTAAATGGAAGAATGAATTATGTGCAATGTATATACTATGTAATAAAAACTATACCATAAAAATAATGACAGAATTCCTTTAGCAAAAAAAATCTTCCCACCTTAAATATTGTCACTGCTCAGAAATGCCTTTTAATCCTATTAGTACCTACACCTCCCGTTTGCATTATCTGTCCTACTTACTCTCTCTCAAAGATCTGTGCAATATCAATCCTACAAATATGCTTTTCTAATTTATAAAAACTCTGTTTACACAGACCAGCTGCTATATAAAAGCTGTCAAATTCTATTTTCCTACAAAGAATGTGATAATATTCTGATATCCCCATTTGTCTTCTTTTTAAGAGTGGTTCCTAATAATAATAATTGTAATACTAGAAAATAACACAACAAATAGCTCTTGGCAAACAGAATACGGGATGCTATCAATAATGCTTGTGCAGACAGCTACGATGCAATAAAGAAGTGAAACAAGAGATTTGGATGATACATTGTTGGAAGTGGAGTGTCATTGCAAACATTGTAAAGATCAATATCTTTCTGCTTCACTGCCACAGATTCTTTTCTGCATTATAAAAATATCTGGGTTTTAATGTAATCGTTGAAGGTTTTATTTGTTGAATTTTTTTTTATCTTGAATACAAATGCATGCAAAGGTTCAGGCACAGCGGAATTTGATTCCCAGCAGCTAAAACTATTCTTGGAAAATCCAATACTGTTCTGTATTCTTATCTGTATCAAAGGACTATCTAAGATCAATAAAATCTGTGCTAACTGTATGGGCTATGATCCATATTTATAGCTAGATCATTACACCTCTTTGTGATTACAGAGGACTTTCTTTAATGGCAAGATATTGTACTGTGATAATGATGTTTCTCCAGGAGAAAGAAAAAACCCATATATATATATATATATATATATATATATATATATATATAAAGGAAAAATAGCAAAATAGCTGCACTCACTTACTGGAGAAAAAGCCTGGGTGCACACTGCAGAAAAGTCATATAGAAGATCATGTAAAGTGAGGCACTCACAGGTCTTAAATTATGGTGAAAGTGAGATAAAGTTTATTTGTTATTCCAATGTTTCGGTCTTCCTTGAGGCCTTTGTCCCTTGACAAAGCACTCAAGGAAGAATAAAAAAGTCAGAATAACATATAAACATATGTAATGAATAAAGATTTACATTAACTACAAATTGGAGTGCGGGTCTTTCCAACAAATGTATATGCAACATATTTGACCCTGCAACTGCGTATATTATATATATATATATATATAGCCAAAAAACGCACTCACAGGTCTTCTTATTGGTGCAAACCAAACTGGTGTTTTATTTCGACGTTTCGGCTATTCACTTAAGCCAAAACGTCGAAATAAAACACCAGTTTGGTTTGCACCAATAAGAAGACCTGTGAGTGCGTTTTTTTTTTTTGCAATATATACGATCAACTTTAACCAGCACCAAGGCAGTAAACCTTGGATTTGAGTGCATCAGTTTGGGACTTGATATATATATTGTTTAAAGGGTAAGGCATTTTTCAGTAGCAGTATGCACAAAATGTCTCTGTCTTAAATATATTGATAATGGGTTGAGTGCAGAGGACTCTTGTGTTTGACTATATGTATTTTGTGGTCACACCCTCATTGCACCCCCGCCTAATGGTTTTAAAAAATAGTGGTGAGCACAACTTTCCCTTGTTTGTTATAGTTATACAGGAGCAGTGACCAGCTCCATGTTGTAGCTCCCACCCTTCCCAGCTATAGTCAGGTGATCCCACTGGTGTCTAATAAAAGGGCAGCCAAGTATGGGGGTTTACTTTGAAAGCAGCAAGTAAGTTGCAGGTAAAACCTAGTCCCTTTGTAAAATGTATAATGAAGCAATAGAATTCTTAATGAATCAGATAAAATTGAGCGTAGGACTGGCCAGATATGGGATGACTTTGACGTAGTTGGCCAGCTTAAATATATTGCAATATATGGACAAACAATCCCTGTTTTGTTTAAAGGGTAAGGCATTTTTCAGTAGCAGTATGCACAAAATGTCTCTGTCTTAAATATATTGATAATGGGTTGAGTGCAGAGGACTCTTGTATTTGACTATATATATATATATATATATATATATATATATATATATATATATATATATATATATATAAATAAACAAAAGGGAGTTCGCACTCAAAGGTCTTGTGAAGAAAAAAATATGTTTAATCAACGTTTCGGCTCGAAAACGTGAGCCGTCTTCAGGAAGTGGAAGCCAAACAAACATACAGCTATAAATACACAAACCAATTTTCAAAAGAAGCGCCAAAGCTCAGTGTGACGCTAGTGCTGGGCGTGTATACTTAAGTGACATCATTAATGGAAAAGTACTGGGTACACTTTAGTGGTGTTAACCATATATATACAAAAAACGATAGTGTACTTCCCCTAAGGGGGGAGAATAGTTTTGTGGCGTGATTCAGTGATATAGTGGCAGAACTTAAAAATAGTAAAGCTTAAAAATAGAGGCGATCCGGTCAATGTTAGCACAAGATCAAGTGCCTTACCTCTATACTGTCACCAACTTAGAAATCCTGCAGAAAATGCCGGGTATTCGATTATCGCCTCAATTACCAGGTACGGTGAAACACATATAGGCAAGGTGGCCTTACACAAATAGTGCTGCAGCACTCTATTGCCCATCCGCCCATGCTCACGTTATTGTTCATCCAGAAGCCGCTCGTGTCTGAATCTACCGTAGCGGAGACCCCAGCTAGACATACTGCTCACTTTACCGCTAATCAAAGCGGTTTGTCAGACTTAGTCAGCAAAGGGTATAAATCACACGGTATCCCAGGTAAAAAACGTCAATATGTAGCGGAAACGTCAAGTGTTCGGCCCTCCTGTTGCTCAGCAACAGGGAAAGCTTTACTTCACTCGGTGACGTACATCGCCACCTTACACCACGGGAATCTTGATTGGCCTTCTCAGATAAGGTTGGTGCTGTTACTAATCTTATGGATATAACAGGGCTTAACTGGACAACGGTCTGAGAGGGCTTCTAAATGAGCGCATACTGCATTCTGGAGCAGAACATGTCATAATAAGAAACACTATGTTGCTATACTCCGGGTCATACTTGCCGTGTTCCGAACCCTGTACGAGGCCGGCCTTCTCCAGTTACTGAACTGGAACTCTATGTGGTGACAGAAACACCTGAAAAACGGAAGAAAAACTATTTTAGACATTAGTAGAGATCGTAGTCACTAGGAATATATACACAAACTGTTATCATATCGCCTTTACAATGTATCTAATGAAAGCTACTGGTGTCACAGATTATCATGATAAAAACGTTACAAAATATAGTTAGTGGACATCCTGCTTAGACGAAACATTTGTTGCTGATCGGTATCACTCAGTGTAAGCTAATATAAATCAAATAACTATATCTAATGAAGAAAAAGTTTTGATGAAAATAAAAAATAAAAAATAAAAAATAAATAATAACTAATAAAAAAGGGTAGATGGAATTCCCACTGAGGTAACACGATGAAGCAAATCACCGCCTCAAGGAAAAAGCAATATAGTACTGTAGTCCATACTATCATCCAACTATGGTTAAGGACCTTTAAACCTCACCAGATCAGTTCGGGGCACAAACATCAGTGCAAGCCTGTAGACAGATGAAAAATTGGAAAGAAAAAAAATAGTAGATGTTAAATTACAGGCTTAATGATGTTGCTCAAAATTATTAGAAAAAATGGTTGATCGGGAGGGTCTCATTTAGACCTTTGGGGGCCAAAGTTTCCAATTTGAAAATCCACATTGATTCTTTCTGTAACAGTGTTAGAGCTCTGTTGCCTCCTCTGCGTTGTTTATCATGATCAATCAGCATATGCCGGAGTTGTGGAAGTGTATGCTTGAGTTTAAGCCAATGTTTAGGTACTGGTTGATCTGATTTTCCAGTAGTCAGGGCCAACCGAATAGCACTCCTGTGATTGTTCATCCTCTCTCGATAGGAAGTCACTGTTTTTCCAATGTAGTGTAACCCACAGGGACACCATAACATGTAAATGACATAGTCAGTGGTACAAGTCAATCTGTAATTAATGGAGTATTTATGACCAGTCCTGGGATGGGAGAACTGTTGGCCCTGCAGCATCCCACTACATGTCAGGCAGTTGGGACATTTGTAACAGCCCTTCTTGAATGGTTTGACCAGCCACGACTGGTTTCCCTTGGGTACGGCTAAAACATCCTTAACCATCAGTAAGTCACCTAAATTTTGTCCCCTGCGATAGGCTAATAAAGGTCTTTTCTTTTCAAAAAAAGGAAGGTGAGCGTCGGTGTTGACGATCTCCCACCGGTCAGTGAGGGCTCTCTTAAATTGAGCACTCTTTGTAGTCCACTGTGTGGAAAAAATCAATTCAGGTGAAGGTCTCTTATTCCTATGGTCAAGAAGTAAGTCGCTTTGAGTCCACTCTCTCGCTCTCTGCAACTGGTCTTCAACCAAAGTACTGGGATAACCCCGATTGCGAAATTCAGCAGCCAGTTGCGAGAGTTGTAATTCAGCTTCGGAGATTTCAGTATTATTCCTAATGACCCTCAGGAATTGCGAATACAGGACCCCTCGGGACATATGCGGGGGATGGTGGGAGCTAGCGTGTATCAAGCTATTCCTATCTGTAGGCTTTTTAGATAAGGTTGTGCCCACACCCTCACCATGTCTGTAAATCGTCAAATCAAGGTAGTTAACCTTATGCGAGTCAACAGTCATTGTAAATCGAATGGGGGAGTCAAGTTCATTGAGGGCCTTATAAAAAGTCATGAGTGCAGCCCTGGTGCCTGTCCATACCAACAGTAGGTCATCGATGTACCGTTTATAAAACAGAACATTGGTGCCCCCCATAGGTAACAAAAACTCTGTCTCGTAATGTTCCATGTACAAATTAGCAAACGACGGTGCTACATTTGAACCCATAGCTGTACCTGAAATCTGCAAGAAAAAGGCATCCTGGAACATGAAATAGTTATGTGATAAAACCATATCCAGCAATGTGATCAAAAATTCAACTACAGGCGGTCCTTGGTGTTTAGTCTGAAGGACCCTCTTGCACACAGCTAAGCCATCAGAGTGGGGAATAACTGTGTACAGACTGGACACATCCATAGTTACCAGCAGGCAATCTGATGGAATCTGACAATGGCTCCAATCTTGATTTTTTTTTTCCACAAGGTTCAAGGAAGCAGTGGGGATAAGGCATATGAAAAGGTTTGAGTTCAACTTGATTGCATTCAATAAGATAAGTATAAATCATAAAGTGACATTTCAAACTGATCAGAAAAAAATACTCCTTTTTATTAAGTGGATGCTAAGATATTAATGTTGTTTTGGAGATATTAACTGGCAAAAATTGTATTGCTTTTCATTTCTCCCCCAACTTCAATGAAGACGTTCCTCACAGTTCTCTGGTTTGACCCTTGCCGTTATGTTTGAACCGGCGGCAAATTTTTGGCGAAGCGAAATGGGTCAAATTTGCCCATCCCTACTTATCACATTTCATAGACCTTCTACAGAGGCAGGCATGGTTAATGTATTTGAGTGATCCTGCTCACAATAGACAAAGAGCACCCACAAAGTGAACATTCTGTGCCTATTGGAAATGCTACACATTGCATATGCTCTCTTGCACACAGCTAAGCCATCAGAGTGGGGAATAACTGTGTACAGACTGGACACATCCATAGTTACCAGCAGGCAATCTGATGGAATCTTGACGTCTTTTAACAAACTCAATAGATGTTTAGTATCTTTAATGTACGACTGCATTTGTTGTACCAGTGGTTGTAGGAAGTGATCTAAAAATATAGCAACAGGCTGAAAGATAGAACCAGTAGCTGAAATTATGGGTCGTCCTGGAGGGGCTGTTAAAGATTTATGAATCTTAGGAATAGTGTAAATAAACGGTATTCGTGGGAATTCAGTGGTTAAATATTGTCCCATACTTTCAGTGAGCCAGCCCGCCTTCATGCCCATGGAAACCAGATCATCCAATTCACGTTTAAAGGAGAGAGTGGGGTCACGTTGTAACCTAGTGTATGTACTGGTATCAGCCAGTTGTTGTAAAACCTCATTGACATAATAATCCTTGTCCAGGAGGACAATGGCTCCATCTTTGTCTGCATGTCTAATAATAATATCACGGTCAGCCCTCAGAGTAGAGATCGCTTCCTTCTCGAGTCTAGTAAGGTTATGAGATATTCTGTCTCTGGTCTGGTGCATTTTTAGTGAATCATTAGACAATAATCGTGAAAAGGTGGAAATGGTCTGTGAGGTGTTAGGGGGATCAAAGGTGCTTTTTTTATAAAAAGGTTGTTTTTCCATGGTGGGAGACCCTTTAAAAAAAATCCTTCAATTTCAGCTGTCGTTTGAGCCTGTGTATATATTCCTAGTGACTACGATCTCTACTAATGTCTAAAATAGTTTTTCTTCCGTTTTTCAGGTGTTTCTGTCACCACATAGAGTTCCAGTTCAGTAACGGGTGAAGGCCGGCCTCGTACAGGGTTCGGAACACGGCAAGTATAGCAACATAGTGTTTCTTATTATGACATGTTCTGCTCCAGAATGCAGTATGCGCTCATTTAGAAGCCCTCTCAGACCGTTGTCCAGTTAAGCCCTGTTATATCCGTAAGATTAGTAACAGCACCAACCTTATCTGAGAAGGCCAATCAAGATTCCCGTGGTGTAAGGTGGCGATGTACGTCACCGAGTGAAGTAAAGCTTTCCCTGTTGCTGAGCAACAGGAGGGCCGAACACTTGACGTTTCCGCTACATATTGACGTTTTTTACCTGGGATACCGTGTGATTTATACCCTTTGCTGACTAAGTCTGACAAACCGCTTTGATTAGCGGTAAAGTGAGCAGTATGTCTAGCTGGGGTCTCCGCTACGGTAGATTCAGACACGAGCGGCTTCTGGATGAACAATAACGTGAGCATGGGCGGATGGGCAATAGAGTGCTGCAGCACTATTTGTGTAAGGCCACCTTGCCTATATGTGTTTCACCGTACCTGGTAATTGAGGCGATAATCGAATACCCAGCATTTTCTGCAGGATCTCTAAGTTGGTGACAGTATAGAGGTAAGGCACTTGATCTTGTGCTAACATTGACCGGATCGCCTCTATTTTTAAGCTTTACTATTTTTAAGTTCTGCCACTATATCACTGAATCACGCCACAAAACTATTCTCCCCCCTTAGGGGAAGTACACTATCGTTTTTTGTATATATATGGTTAACACCACTAAAGTGTACCCAGTACTTTTCCATTAATGATGTCACTTAAGTATACACGCCCAGCACTAGCGTCACACTGAGCTTTGGCGCTTCTTTTGAAAATTGGTTTGTGTATTTATAGCTGTATGTTTGTTTGGCTTCCACTTCCTGAAGACGGCTCACGTTTTCGAGCCGAAACATTGATTAAACATATTTTTTTCTTCACAAGACCTTTGAGTGCGGGCTCCCTTTTGTTTATTTAGATACTTGATTTTGTTCTCGCACCAAGGCTTTATTTTGGTATTCTGAGTGCACCATCCCGTTTGGTATTATATATATATATATATATATATATATATACATATAGTAACATAGTACCTCACTCAATGGGAATACTTCTGAAAAAAACACCAAGGGAGTTCAAAAAAATTTTCTTAATAAAATCGAACATTTAAAAAATCACGAACTTTTCGGAATTTATTAAACCCTGAGGACGAAAAAGTCAGAATCAGGAAATCCAGCATCTCAAACCTGTCGAGGTTGCATATAAGTCAATGAGAGAAGTCCCAAAAAAAAATTTTCGGGAAAATCTAAAAATAAATATGCGTAAAAAACCTGAGCAGATTTGATCTCAAGGATGTGCTCTTTTTTATTCTTGAGAAAGAGCACAGTTGGTGTTCGAAAAGTCGGATTTTTTTTTAATAAATCTTGATTTTGTTTTTTCCACAAGGTTCAAGGAAGCAGTGGGGATAAGGCATATGAAAAGGTTTTAGTTCAACTTGATTGCATTCAATAAGATAAGTATAAATCATAAAGTGACATTTCAAACTGATCAGAAAAAAATACTCTTTTTTTATTAAGTGGATGCTAAGATATTAATGTTGTTTTGGAGATATTAACTGGCAAAAATTGTATTGCTTTTCATTTCTCCCCCAACTTCAATGAAGACGTTCCTCACAGTTCTCTGGTTTGACCTTTGCCGTTATGTTTGAGCCGGCGGCAAATTTTTGGCGCCCACAAAGTGAACATTCTGTGCCTATTGGAAATGCTACACATTGCATATGCTCCTGAAGTTTTTTTCCAGTACTCAGTGGTTTTATGTAAAGGATTTCACTCTAGTAAATGCCTTGAAAGTTGAGGGAATTAGGAGCACTATAAAAGAGAATTATGGTATTCCTTTCCGGGGACCCAATTTTTCATTGACATTTTCCTTGTCCTTAAAGATAGCATATAGTGCCTATAAACTAGACAACTATTGACTGATTAGTTATTGATCTTGCTTGATACTATAGTGGCACAGCCACAGAAGATGTCTACATGGGCAATTTGTAGCTGATTATTTGTTCTACTTAACATAGCTCGTATTTCTCCTGAGAACAACTAGCAGTTTAAAGTAGTTGATGTGATTTGTCCTACAGAATAGAGGAATAGAGAGCCTGCTAGAGTAGCCAGCTATAGGCTGATTATGCCGTGTTGCCCAAATGCAAAGAATCCGTAATCAACACAGCCGTGTCAATTAGATTATATTGATCGTAACTAGTCGTGACTAGTTCCCAGCATGCCTTGGGATACGTATGAAGAAGTTAAAAAGACAATCCGGTGTGGATTTACAGAAACTGGTACTTGGGGAAATGGTGACACCACAAACTAAAACTAAGTGCCTCTCTAAGTGAGATATGTAGTCAGGGTTTTAGCATGACTGAGTTGTGTAGATGGTTAGGAACTTTCATTATACGTGTATAGATTCAGGGTAGTCAAGAATCTTTTGGAGCCCAACTTTAAGACCTTATATGTTTTGGCTAAAACCCAAGAATCAATATAACTTTAGTCTGTAACTCTGTAGTTCTCTATGGTAAAGAATCATCCTGAAAGAATTGTAAGTCACCTTCAACATAACCATTCCACCACATCAATTGTTTTCAACATGTTTATGAAATACTGGCTCCCAGTTATTGTCTGAAGAAAACAGCTTCACCCCTTCCTCCCACATACAGTGTGGGCAGAGTCTTAAGTGACATGTGCCCTACTAGAGTGTGCTAGGCCCATAAACAAAAGTATTACATTTAATTTGCAATTTTCCTTGACATTTAATAATGCTGGATCAGGTTTTCTTTATATTCCAACCAAGCAATTTAATTTACAAAAGAAATGAATTTTTCATGGCTTAGGCAGCATTATGCAGTTGCACAGAATGTATATTTAAACATAGATATTTTCCTGAGAATTATTAAACCACCAGGAGGAACCTTTATACACCTTGCAGCTAAACTCCTGAAGCTCTTATTTAAGCAAATAAGCTTGATTTGGCTAGTTGCACTTCATTACTCTAATTCTTTTTATGCTTTTTTTTCATTCTTGTTTTTTTACCTCTTTCATCAACTGGTTAAGGCTTTCAAAGGTAGAATCCTTAAGTCATATTTTCTGAGCTTAAAGGTTAAATATTTATTTACTCCACCCCCCTCCAATTTAGTAGAATACAGTGGAAAATACTGGCATCGTGGAAAAAGTATTAGTCTTAATAACTAACCTTTGATATTTAATTCCAGATTAAGGTGTGTATTTTGCTAAATCATTTTTATTCTTGCACTTGTTTTAGCAGTTGATATAAATATACTGACTACAATGTAAGCTTACCTTATAATAATATTGAAGCGCTGAGGGAGGAAGGAATCCTTTATTATAGAGAATAAAATACTGTTGTACTGTTTCCACCTTTTCTACTAGTTTACATGATAACACAGACTGATAGTTCTTCCCTGCTTATTGCCAAGGCAGTTCTTGGGGCAGATTTACTAAAGAGTGAAGTGGCTAACACTTCATTGTAAAGTGGGCTCATGTGTAGGGCATTATATTAACTCTCTTGTCTTTCATTTAATATTAAAGGGATACTGTCATGGGGAAAAAAAAAATCCAAAATGAATCAGTTAATAGTGCTGCTCCAGCAGAATTCTGCACTGAAATCCATTTCTCAAAAGAACAAACAGATTTTTTTGTATTCAATTTTGAAATCTGACATGGTGCTAGACATATTGTCAATTTCCCAGCTGCCCCAAGTCATGTGACTTGTGCTCTGATAAACTTCAATCACTCTTTACTGCTGTACTGCAAGTTGGAGTGATATCACACCCCTCCCTCCCCCCCAGCAGCCAAACAAAAGAACAATGGGAAGATAACCAGATAGCAGCTCCCTAACACAAGATAACAGCTGCCTGGTAGATCTAAGAACAACACTCAATAGTAAAAACCCATGTCTCACTGAGACACATTCAGTTACATTGAGAAGGAAAAGCAGCAGCCTGCCAGAAAGTATTTCTCTCCTAAAGTGCAGGCACAAGTCACATGACCAGGGACAGCTGGGAAATTGGCAAAATGTCTAGCCCCATGTCAGATTTCAAAATTGAATATAAAAAAATCTGTTTGTTCTTTTGAGAAATGGATTTTAGTGCAGAATTTTGCTGGAGCAGCATTATTAACTGATGCGTTTTGAAAAAAAACATGTTTTCCGATGACAGGATCCCTTTAAGGTTCCCTAGACATGTGTAATAAAAAGTGGTAACTTCAAGCATTTGCACCAACATGTATAATAAAGAAGTCCATACAACTTTAAATTACCTTATGCAAATGGACCTAGGCGCAAGATCACTAACGCTAACGCATCTTTGCTGTGAAATGCTTGCACTGCCGAAAAGTCGCCAGCATTCGGCACCCAGGGCGCAAATTTGCATACTAGTCAATTAGCGTAGTGCAGGGGTGCCCAAACTTTTTGCAACGAGGGCCAGATTTGGTGAGGTGAAAATGTGTGGGGGCCGACCATTTAGCCAGACATTCTTTGAACCATTATCACCATTTAACTAATTTAAACAAGGAATCGCATAGTCGTAGCAGTAATATTTGGGCACATTAGTGAAATGATCTGCAACTTGGTCTATACTGCTGCCTGTGTGCTGAAGGAGTTAGCAATAGACACATACTGGTATGTAGAGACGCGCCGCTCTCGCATACTTCTTTAGCGCTGAAGGTGCAATAGACATACTGACGTGGCAGTACAGTAAAGTAAAAAAGTATGTCAGAGTGGCGCGTCACTACCTGCCAGTATGTGTCTATTGCTAACACCTTCAGCACACAGGCAGCATTATAGACCAAATGGCAGATCATTTCACTATTGTGCCCAAATATTTCTGCTACGTTTGTGTGCCTGCCACGTGGGAGCAAGTACTTGGGGAAGGTATTTGGGCAGGTAGTGCTACCTGGGACATTGGTATTCTTTTGGGGAAAAGGGACTGAGACTCTGATTCTACCAAAGGGAGTAGTGTGGGACTTTTCCTCACAGGGAGGGAGATTCCCGGATGGGACTGCCACAGGTTCCCAGGGAAGTGGGTCATTTGTATGGATGCAAATGTACAGTTTTACTTACCCTTTAATTTACACTTTCTTGTATAAAGTTGATATTTTTATAAAGCAAAGTGTGTGTTGAATGTTTTTCCTAATGGGGCCATCCGCAGGTGTATTCACAGATCCCATTAGGTGGAGGCACTGCCGGAGAAGAATTCCCAGTACCCTTTCACCTAGCAAAGGGAACTCAGGGCCTGTAAATGGTAAATGGTATGATGTATAACCTTTGGCACAGGGGGGTGGCCAAAAAGGGGTTACATACTGTTTCTCTACACTGGTAAAACTGGCATGTTTGCTTCAGAAAGACTACTATAATTTATATAAACAAGCTGTTGTGTAGCCATGGGGGCAGCCATTCAAACTGGAAAAAAGAGAAAAGGCACAGGTTACACAGCACATAACAGATAAAACACTATTGTATTGGACATGGCTTATGTGTTATGTGCTGTGTAATGTGTGCCTTTTGTCCACTTCCAGTTTGAATGGCTGTCCCCATGGCTTCACAGCAGCTTGTTTATATAAACAATAGTAGTCTTTCTGAAGCAGAAAACACACAGATTTTATCAGTGCTTGCTAACAGTATATTATGTGTTAATTACTTTAAAACACATTCATTTTTTGGTGTTACTGTTCCTTTAATAGTCCTCCCCCCTGACAATCTTGGGAAATGTATTGACTACAAATAAAATGATCATGTGAAGAGCCATTACGTTGCTACATGTCTGATTGCAAAACCTCCACAATGAACCCTTGTGCTGTTAGAACAAAGCAGCAGAAAGAAGACACTTAAAAATAGAAGATTCCAGAGCAACTAGGAGTGATGGCTGTCCTTGGATACAGAACAATTTAATGTAAGTGGCTCTTCTTCTTGAGACTCCTGTTTGAACAGACTCTCATATTTCTTAGAAGCAAACAATATACATGACTCTGAACAGAAAAGGTCAGTGCTGCTCACTGTGGGGCTCACTCACTGTACCAACTTGTACTAAAACAAAGAGCACCTAATAGCAATGTTAAAGGAAAACTAATCCCTAAAAGTTAATATGGCTAGAAATGCTATATTTTATATATTTTGTTGAACCAAGACTAAAACTTCAGCATCTCTACAGTAGTAATGATCCAGGCCTTTAGAGTTATCACAGGAGCTCACCATCTTGGATTTTGTTAGAAGTGTCAGTGACACTCACAAGCTCAGTTGGCTCTGGGCAGCAGTTGAGAATCTAAATTTAGGGGTTGTTGCAAATTATCAAGCAAAAATGGGATTTGCCTTATTTCTTATAAAATATTACATTCTGATGCAGATTGCACTGGTCTCTGAGCTGCCATGCACCAATAACAAAGCTATAAACAGTCACCTGTTCAAAGTAAAATAAGGCTATTTAACCATACATTCCCTAAGGGGCAGATTCATTAAGGGTCGAATTTCGAAGTTAAAATTACTTCGAAATTCGACCCTCGAATTGAAATCCTTCGACTTTGAATATCGAAGTCGAAGGATTTAGCGCTAATCGTTCGATCGAACGATCGAAGGATTTTTCGTTCGATCGAACGATTAAATCGTTCGAATCGAACGATTCGAACGATTTTAATCAAACGATCGAAGGAAAATCCTTAGATCAAAAAAAGCTTAGCAAGCCTATGGGGACCTTCCCCATAGGCTAACATTGACTTCGGTAGGTTTTATCTGCCGAAGTAGGAGGTCGAAGTTTTTTTTAAAGGGCAAGTACTTTGACTATCGAATGGTCGAATAGTCGAACGATTTTTACTTCGAATCGTTGGATTTCGTTCGAATTCGAACGAATTTAACCAATTCGATGGTCGAAGTACCCAAAAAATACTTCGAAATTCGAATTTTTTTCATTCGAATTCTTCACCCGAATTTTGTGAATCGGCCCCTAAGTGTCAGCCTTTATTAATATTTGCAATAAGGAACAGCTCATTACACATAGGGCTTATCTTTGGTAACTGATAATTTGTTTTACTAGCGTCTCCTCTACTCGACAGAACCAGGAACTGACAGGAAGTTTAAATGCATAAGTGGTTTTATATTCATGTTTAGCAGAAGAAATAACAAAAACTAAAGATATCTCTCAATTAAACCTGGAGGTCAAGGGTAGTTTCAGTGCATGCTCTGATCCAGTGATCCCCAACCAGTAGCTCGTGAGCAGCATGTTTCTCTCCAACCCCTTGGATGTTGCTCTCAGTGTCCTCAAAGCAGGTGATTATTTTTGAATTCCAGGCTTGGAAGCAAGTTTTAATTGCATAAAAAAAGTATAGTGCCAAGTAGAGCCTCCTGTAAGCTACCAGTCCACATAGGAGCTACAAAATAACCAATTACAGCCCTTATTTGGCACCCCAATGGACTTTTCATGCTTGTGTTGCTCCCCAACTATTTTTATACTTGAATGTGGCTCATGGGTAAAAAAGGTTGGGGATCCCTAATCACTGAGCTCATGTAGCATTTAGCATGGGTAATATTTCTGGCATATGAACCCAGGGAGTTGTTTACATCTGCATTTTTTATGTACTTTTCTCACTCTTCTGGACTTTAATGGGGAGGTTTTTTATAAAACTTCTTGATACTTGATGCAGCAAGAAGCCAGAATCTGAAAATCCGAGACTTACCGAGAAACTTACCGAGGTTGTGTATAAGTCAGTGACAGAGGTCCCTATCGTAATTTGAAGTTTCCGTGGTCTGCACTGGAATTAGAGTGAAAATCCAACCAATTCTGACTTTTCGGGCAAAAATCTTAACATTTTTGGCTTTTCTGGAGAAGGCCCGAAAAAATTGTATGATGTGGGTTTTCGTTTGATTTTAGCGAGTTTTCATCCAAACTGATTAAATAGTTTGTATAATAATAAATAAGGTAAAATTGGTTATGGGAGTTTGGTCTTGGTTTTTTTATTCAAGTAATTAGATAAATTCAGATTTCAGTAAATAACCCTCTGACTGCATTTGTAGCTATATGTACCACAACCAGTGGGTCTTCACCAGCTCATCACCCACTGTCCACTTATTCGTCTATAAGCCAAACCCAAGCACAACGCACACAATAAAGGCTGTTGGATACAACAATTGCAAGTTGCCCATGTCTCCCCCTTAGTGTTGCCCTTTTCACACTACACATGGATTAAGTCAAAACGACAAAATCACCTTGCCCTTAAACATTCTCACAAATGTATTAATAGTTCTCTCTCTTTATTCCTCTACAATATTCTGGATGCCACATTTACACTTAAATCCAAAACTTGCCTGCAAGCTGCCTCTTTGTTGGAAATTCTTTTCATTGACCAAATCCCCAGTATGCAGCAGTCTCACTTCTCTTTATATGCAGCTGATTTCTTGCCAACAGATTTGGAGAATGAAACAGAGCAGTCAGAATGCAGGAAGAACTTTAAACATATTCTTAACTATAAAACTGAGAGATCGAAACATTATTAACCTTATAACTGCTTTCTCAAAAGGGAGGCATTGTTGAAATAAATGCTGGGTTAAAATGGTCATTATTTAATAATTAGTACTTATTACATTAATATTAAGAATTTCACTTAATAAACCATAATAAAAATACAAGGTTGTAAGTAATAAATGTCAAGGGCACCAAGATCAGGAACATCAACAACAAGAAAAATCAGTCTTATTTTACTTTAATGGTAACATTTTCAGCTAATGTAATAAACAGAGCTTTCAAGGGGACGGGGCAACCATTAGGGGTACAGGTATTAAAACTGTAAATGCAACATTAAGAAATGTTCATTATTAAATGGGCTTTCCCAAAGGTTACACCTTTATGGTAGCATTGCAAGGAGACACATTATATTTAACCTCTATGCCCCCCACACACACTCCAAAAAATTAGCCGTTTTTTCTGCTACATTGCACTCAGACTGTCCCTTGCACCTAGGGCATTCACTACACCCAGGCAGCTCTCAGTCACTACTTTGCACTTAGACAGCCTTCTGCTATTGCTCTCAGGCACTACTTTGCACTCAGAGAACCTTCTGCCACTGCTTTCAGTATTGCACTCAAACTATTAAATTTACTATATTGCATTCAGGCAGAACTCTCTACACATTAGCATTAAACCTAGGCAGTCCTCCTGTGTATTAAAAAGTATAGGATCTATCCTGCATTGTTACAAGATATAGATTTCCTCTGGTTTCTGGAAATCTATAAGAACAGCTCAGCTCCTATTATGAATTCTTTTAAAACATTTACATCTTAAACCATATTTTCTGCTGCCAAAACAGTAAAGCAGAAGTGAAAAGCTACTGAAATCCAAATTCACTTTCCTCCCCCCCCTTCCCTCTCCCTCCTTTCTCTCTGCATTCTGTCCTTGCTTACATTTTGTACTCAGCTTGCAATGAGCCAGAGAGGAAAAAAATAGGAGACAGATTATGTGTTAATCATGAGAGCAATCACAAATCAGTCTGTCTGGGAGAGCACAGGTTGGAAAGAAAAGCTATTTGTCATTTTCTCTTTTTAAATTGAAAAGGTCACTAAAGGTCCATTCTACTGGAATTCTTTTACCTGAGATAAGTGATGCAGGCCACCGGTCTCCAGAGTGGGCGGCAATGAATTCTTCCTTCTTAATTTTTAAAACTGTTGACATATAGTAAAGATGGCATAACTGTCACATTGAGAAATGCAATTACCCGTTAGAATTTATCATGATTGCAAATGTATAAACATGTTGGGAAAATGTTGGGTAAATGGCGAAGCATTAAAATTTTATATGCAAGGAGCTCGACCTGTGTTTTTATTGACCTTTATATGCAAATAATCTCATCAACAGTACTAAATATAACACCACAATATATTATTTCACAAATGATATAAATAAGTAGCCTTATCATACTGTCCATTAAGGCATCCATCATGATTTAAAATGACCAGGACCCATTATGGAAACATACTGCTTTTTAGGGCCCCACTTAACATATACTTTAGTATATACTTTAGTATCCTCTGTGAATATGTCAGGGTGTCCATCCCACACTATTATACCAGCATTTGACACAGATAAAATAACATCAACAATGACAATTACTCAGTATCACTGATATAACTATTATTCCTAGTCTTGAACTTTGTGATGTTAAAGTAACAGTTTTAAGCACAGGATGTTTCCTGTTAACTATTCTGCGATTGTCACCAAATTGTACAGATAATAATTTTAGTAGGTTGAAGGGAAAATTAAAGGAACAGTAACAACAAACAAATTAAAGTGTTTTAAAGTAATAAAAAATACTCTGCACTGGTAAAACTGGTCTATTTGCTTCAGAAACACTACTATAGTTCATATAAACAAGCTGCTCTGCTCTGTAGCAATGGTGGAAATTGAAAAACAGCTATATGGCACAGGATAAATAGCCTTTTCTCCTTTGAATGGCTGCCCCCATTGCTACACAGCAGCTTATTTATATAAACAATAGTAATGTTTCTGAAGCAAACACATACTAGTGCTGAGCAACATTGCATTATATTATTATCACTTTAAAACACTTTCATTTGTTGATGCTACTGTTCCTTTAAGAGTAAAGCAGCTAAACTATAGCAACCCTATAAAAACTGCCAACATGGGAAAAAGAAGAACTTGTAGCATATTGTTTAATATGAATGTCTTCTCCTACCTAATGTGCATGAATTGACAAGTCCCAAGTGATTGCTCAGTGGTACACAACATGGGGTCCATTTATACTGTTTCAATTCTAAGTAAAAGAGCTAAGAAAAAGGAGATATTAGAAGTTATTTACTGCAAACCAGGGGGAGAAGTGTGGAGGACTATGGGGCACAATATTTAATAAGATTTAGCAAGTCCATCTTTCCCAGTTCTGGTTGCAGCCTGCACCTTGCTCCATATAAAAAAATTGTCAAGAGGCAACTTGGCTTTGCTTGCCGAAATAACGTTAGCGAAACTTCGCCATCATTCACCACCCTCGACACAACTTTGCATTTTAGTGAATTAGCGTTGTCCTGACGAATTTCCGCAGGTTAGTGAATTTGCCCCCATGTATGGAGTGGGAGGGGAGACACCTATATGCTTCCCACACCTTATGAATATAGCAGTGTTAAACAGGCAGCATTATTCATGAGAGTAGTCACAGGTCAACAAGTAGTAAAGAAACAATTGAGACAATTCAGCAACAGGCAACTTGCATTGTACACATTATACCCATTGAAGGTAATAAATGACCCCTACTATGCCAAGGCAGCCTAGCTCTATCCATGGTCACAGACCATAATAAAGATATTATATATATGCTTTCATTTTATGTATATGGCTTATAGCCCAAGCTTATGTGAATGTGGTTGATTTCTCCATTAAAAAATCATACATGAACATGCCCTTTGTATTTAAACCCCGAAGGCAAGCACACAATATGAGAAAATCACAGAGTGTAGTTTAATTCCTATGTACTTTGCTTAGCTTTATTACAGAGGATTCATGAGAATAAAAGGCCCAGTGTGACAGTGTTTCCTGGACATCAGATATTCTAGGCTTTGGGCTGCTCTTTCTCTGCCAACATCTTTTGAATAAGAAGCCCGACATGTATAATTTCCTTAGGCAGAAATTATGAAACAGATGATTAACTGTTACAGTTCTTGTCCAATACAATTCAATTATTCCTTTGTTTGATAAATGCAACAGCTCACTCTAAAATAGGACAGAGCAACAAAATAATGCTCACACTTTCTAGATCTCCTAAAGTTATTTAAAACGTTATGCAATATATTAATGACATTCATTCACTCTGGGTGCATTTATTGGCAAACTTAAAGGGGTGGTTCACCTTTAGGGTAACTTGTATTATGTTATAGAACGGCCAAATCTAAGCAACTTTTCAATTGGTTTTCATTATTTATTTTTTATAGTTTTTTCCTTTTTTTCTGACTCTTTGCAGCTTTCAATTGGTCGTTGCTGACCTATTGTTATTGTTACTTTTTATTACTGATGCTTCTATTCAGGCCCTCTCCTATTCATAGTCCAGTCTCTTATTCAAATCAATGCATGGTTGCTAGGGTAATTTGGGCCCTAGTTACCAGATTGCTTAAGATGCAAATTGAAGAGCTGTTGAATAAAATGGTAAATATCTCAAAAACCTTCAATAATAAAAAATTAAAACAAATTGCAAATGGTCTCAGAATATCAGTCTCTGCTTCATACTAAAAGTTATCTCAAAGGCGAACAACCCCTTTACAATGGAAACTATACCACCTTTTAACATGAGCTCTTTCCATTGGGCTTATGTAGAAACGTTCAAACTAAGTACAAGCTTTGTATAGACACTAGTTCAATTTCCAGAAATACATTTATATATTTTCTACAAACATACCTGATTCCACAGACTGAAAGGAAATAAACTCAACCCCACCTTAGGCTCACAGTATAATGCTCCCTTATCTTGTTCAATTGTGAAGTTTCCCCAATTATATATACAGTATTATGGCTAGTGCTGCTATGCTGCCTCCCTCAGGTCAGTAGAACTATGACTAGGGTTGCCATCTGTCTGGTTTTGACAGCCTAGTATTTTGAAGGGCTGCCTCGGTCAAAACTGCCTGCCTAGTTTTACAAACTAGGAAAACCCTTCGCCTGACTTTGACTACGTCTTCTCTTTATCCCTGTCGGTACCTCGTTTACGGACTTTACACTCAACTCCTTGTTGGTTTCCGCAGCAGAAAGCCCGGGGCCCCAAAAGGGCGTCGGTGAATACCGGAACCTACAGGGTTCAAAGGTACTGTCACTATACAAGGTTCCTGATAACGTGGTCGTTACACATGTTCCTAGATCTCTTCTTTGACCACTCCCTAACAATGTACTGTTATATTTGGTATACTCCTCTGTACACTCTGTGGTGCCGTAAAGGCATGAGAATACATTCTCTTGTGCATTGCAGGATGCCATCTTTACTCCTTGCCTGGATCTTCTCATTCACTGATGTAGTAGTCTTGAATATTCAATCCAGTCTTGCTTCCATCTGAACTACCTGAAAAGAATTAGTCATTCATTTAGCAATTCATTTGCATGTGACTAAACTCTTATAACAATACTTAGCTTTCTTAGTGAACAACCAAAGTGCATTAACTTGTAACGTGAATATATATAGACACTGGGACAGATTGAGCTTTATTTTAAAAATGAACTAAAGGTCAGGTTGGTGTCAGTTCAAGTAAAAATTATAATGTTTGCAACTGTAAGGGGGTTATTTACTAAAACTCAAATTTATCTCACATTTTTATTAAACCAAGCTTGACCAAACTCCCATCTACCATTTAACCTTATATATCGATAAAAAAACTAAAAAAAAGGCAGGTCTGGAAAAAACTTGATAAAATCAAACAAAAACCCAAATCGTACAAATATCACTAACGAGATCTTACCATTCCAGACAATCCAAGAGAAGCATCCACAAATACAAATCAAGCGCTTTGAGTACATTTGAATTACTGGCAGCAAATGTTCTCATCACCAAAATTTATCAACTACTCACTCTCTCCTTAGAACCTACACAACAGAGGGACAAATTTATGGACAAATGGGATCAAGCCGTGTAACAGCCTCTACACCCATTAGGAAAATTTTATTAAATGTGTTTGGCAGTGGTATATGACTCCAGAAAAAATCACTAAATTTGATCCTAAAGCATCTCCCCTTTGTTGGAGAAATTGCAACCAAACGGGATCCCTTTTACACATATTCTGGAGTTGTCCTAAACTCCAGAATATGTGGATAGATATCGATAACTTTCTTAAAAAACTACCAGTCTCATTGGATACAATCCCCCCTGGTATGGTACTATTTCACCTAGGAACAATGGACTTACCCCCTCAGGAGAGGCTAATAATGAACCACATCTTTATCACTACCAGAAACCTGATAGCAAGTAATTGGAAATCTCTGATTATACCCAAAATTGATGAGATACTCAAAAGAGTAGAATCAAACTTATTAGCAGAAAAATCATGGGCTATCAGATGTGGCACTTTACAATCATTCCTGAGAAGGGCGAGCCTATGGCCTACTATCTATGCTGAATCCACACTTTTGGAGTTCTAGAGCCCTTAAGATGTATATATATATATATATATCTTTATATAAATGTTAAGAAATTTAAGCCTCCTCACTTTAGGGTAAAAGATGATCTATGGCCTTGTTGGATATTATTCCTGATCAGCCTATAAAGAACAACTTACTCTAATAGACACCTTGGGACCTAACAAAGCAACTTAGTTTAGAATGTTAGTTTAGTATAGTTTAGTTTAGTTCAGTTTAGTTTAGATACTCATAGATAAGATTTTCTAGTAAACATGTGTACTGTATCCTTCTGCACTTGATCAAAGATCCGAAGTCTCTGGGATCTATGTGGGGGATATCATTCCTCCATTTTCCAGGTAACTAGGTTCAACTTGTTTAATGCATTTGACAGCTGGTGCAATAGATATTGATATTTGAATAATCAATTAGCAATATTCTGAATCAGTCTTCAACAAACCTAGATAGATATAACAACTTTGTATCTACCAATATCTTAAAAACATGTAATGGAGAAATTCGTATTTTTTTTTTTTCATCAATCCGCTTGAATTGCCTTACTGACCACCAGATAAAGGAAATAAACATTTAAAGGCAACTGAAATATGAATATAACATAACACATCTGTTTGTTAAGATAGGCTGTTACATGGAAACTGTTTAATATATGTTATTATGTAAATATTAACATTGTTGTTATAGATCATATGACTCATGTTTATATATTTATGTTTTATGTAAACATATATACTGTATAATGTCATCAATATGACTATGTATACTTGAAAATACTTTATAAAAAATTATTGAAACCGTAACAGCCTCTAGCGGCCATCGACAGGCCCCTAATTTGAGACAATGCCAAACGAATGGTCTCATGTGTACGGCAAAAGGAGAGTATTTACAAGATTCTAACCTTCTGGTACTACACCCCAGACAGGCTACATAAGCTATTCCAGAACTACTCCCCCATTTGTAGGAGGAACTGTGGTGCCCAAGGCATTCTTTCACATATCTTTTGGGACTGCCCACAAATATGACCACTTTGGACAGAGGTGGCTGATCTCATAAGCCAATTAATAGCTCGTCCAGTACCTTTGGACCCCATCATCCTCCTTCTAGGTAAGCCAATACCCAAACTACACAAATGTGGTCAAGCTCTGGTCAATCAGGTCTTAATGGCCACTCGCCTGGCTATAGCTTCTAAATGGAAGGACCCTGCACAACCCACGAAGGCTGAGATAATTAAAAGAGTAAATAGTAATAGAACATTTGAGTTGGGTATTGCCTTTATAATACACAAAAGCCATGTATATCTTGTAAATTATATCCTTATAAACGGTGAGTTCTGATGTCATCAGTTATAAACGGTGAGTTCTGATGTCATTTCTGTCACATGACTCCCTAAAATTTGTGTATTATAATAAAGTACCCCCAGTTGCAAAATATGAGGATATTAGAAGTCACCTCGGAGTTCCATGACCTGTATAAAAACACTCGGACTTCGGCCTTGTGTTTTTATATGGACATGAAACTCCTCAGTAACTTATAATATGCTTATATTTTACAAGAGGGGGTACTTTATTCACTATATACAAATCAGGATGTACCACTATCTTAAGGTTTGGTCCATGTGGGAACTGAGGGGCCTGGCCTCCTCGCATCAAAGCAGCTAACCTAAGAGACTCCTCCATCTGTTCACCCCAAGATTGTCTGCCCCTAGTTTCAACTGCACACATATGCATAGTTTTTATTGCTTTTCTTTGTCTTTTTTATGTTTAGGGTTGTTTTTTACTGGCTAATAGAAATCTATAATACTGATACATTTTGATTGTAAAATGTGATCATCCTAAATTTATAAATGAATCTTTTCTCACTCAACACCAAAATGTAACAAAGCTATAAGTCAATCTGTGTATTTTATTGAAAAATGCAAATAAAAAATAAGTTACAAAAAAATATATACATTTTGCAGAGATATTTGATTTTCCTGTATTTTTAACCAGAATATTTTCCTCACCAAAAATATGAAATTTGGTGGTTATTTTTCTAACAAAATCTGCAAAAAACAACCATAAAATATTTGATATTATTCCTTTCACCAATATTCTATATACCCAGTAAATATGCTGTATTCCTGAGCAGTAAGAATGAAAAATGATGAGCAGATTGATGGCTGCAAAAACAGCGAGGTAAAATGAAACAAAATCTATTGCATGTCCTTTACTTGAACTCCAAAGGGATATTGTTAGATTTCAGGTACAATTACCTTTACTTCCATTAGTTATTATGACACTGAACCCTTCGCAGTTGATAGTGCAACTAAACATTTTCCTCTAAATTTAATCCAGTTCACACATTTACCAGTAGCAGTTTAATGGGCTGTTGCCTTGTTTAATTGTTTTTGGCAGACCTTCAAAAACAAGGCACATTAAACTGAATGTGAAACACTAAGAAGAGTCACTAAGCACAAACTAAGGCTACAAATCTGTCTCTGTGGCAAAATGTTAATTCACCAAGTGGACATGAGGCCCTTATGGACATTGGGGGGTGTTTATTACAAACAAACCATTAAAAGTTGAGACAAATTTACAACCTTGAAAAAAGAGTGAACGAAAGTGAAATAGTTGTGATCTGCATATAAACATTGCTAGGAGTGATAATAATAATAAAAAAATAATAATAAGGGGGGGTCTTCCTAAAGCACATAAATAAAATAAATAAAAAATATTTGGTTACAGTTTTTTAAAATGTGGGAATCAATTTAATAAGCTTTGTAAAACAATGAAGTCATTATTGTACACCAGCTCAGGCGTAAGTAAAAAAGTCAATTCTACCTATCTTATTTGTGGCTACATTTTTACGTTACTCTGTTGTGTTGTACTTAATGTGCAAATAGAATTGCAATTTTATTTCGCACTAGAAATGTCCATAACAGCTTTTTAAATATGGCAAAAAAGCAAATTGTGAATATTGATGCGAATACTCTTTGAGTGTTTGAGTCATGCCATGACTTTGGTGGCGGAGAAAATATTTGCAAAACTGTTTCAAAAATTGCAAATGTAAATTACTGTCTATGCTATTTTCGTGCACATCATTGCTTAGTTGGCTTGGACTCCTAAGAAGCTTTATCTGTAACTATCAGGTGTTGCCTGGATCTAGCGGTACATATAGGGGCCGATTCACGAAATTTGGGTGAAGGGTTCGAATAAAAAAAAATTCGAATTTCGAAGTATTTTTTGGGTACTTCGACCATCGAATTGGTTAAATTCGATCGAATTCGAACGATTTGAACGATTAGAATTAAAAATCGTTCGACTATTCGACCATTCGATAGTCGAAGTACTGTCCCTTTAAGAAAAACTTCGACCCCCTACTTCGGCAGCTAAAAGCTACCGAACTCAATGTTAGCCTATGGGGAAGGTCCCCATAGGCTTGCCTGTGATTTTTTGATCGAAGGATTTTCCTTCGATCGTTGAATTAAAATCCTTCGAATCGTTCAATTCGAAGGATTTAATTGTTCGATCGAACGAAAAATCCTTCGATCGATCGATCGCAGGATTTGCGCAAAATCGTTCGACTTCGATATTCGAAGTCGAACGATTTTAGTTCCCAGTCGAATATCGAGGGTTAATTAACCCTCGATATTCGACCCTTAGTGAATCTGCCCCTTAGAGTTCTAGCACATGTAGCATCACACTCTATTGCTGCTGACCGGTAAGCTGCTAACCTCATACCCCAGAGTGGTTTCCTTTGATGCCACTGCCCATGTCAGTTTTAATCAATCTGCATATACCCATTTTAAAGGGTCAAGAAAAGTTACGCTTTTATTTTCATACAGAGGAATACGGAAAATCATGGTGGGAGACATTATGGGTCATTTTGTTTTCTCTTCTCTCAATATTGAACAACAAGTGAACACATCAGGGCAAATTCACTAACCTCCTATCACCCTGAAAAATTGGAAAGTCGCCAGCATTTTTTGGGACTTTTTTGGGGGGGGGAATTTTATTTTGAGGAACTCTTATCTACTCTATTGCACTTCTCCCTGGTCTGAGGTGGCGAAACAAGGTAACGTTCATTAAAATCCGCATCTTAGTGAATTTGTGTACTTACATCCATTCGCCAGATCGAAAATTTGCCTGGCATTAGAGTGCGGAAGGAAATGTAGGGGGGAAGCCAGGTACCCCAGAAAAAAATTAGGATCTTTTGCAGCCTATCACCCTGAAAAATGAAAAGTCGCCAGTGTTTTTTGGGACTTTGGAAAAATGTTCAACTATTTTTTGAGGAAGTCGTATCTACTCTATTGACCATTAGTAAATCAGGGAGGTACCGAAATTACGTCACGTTGGCAAATTTTCTCTAGCGTTAGTCACTTCGTCCTTTAGTAAATTTGCCCCATCATCCTTTACCCTTCCCAGTGACTACCTTTGTGTGTCAATTTTTCAAATAAAACAAATAAGGGTGTATAGACGGCAATGTTTTTGAATACAGTTTTCTAGTTGCCAAGCAATAATCATAATAAACATGTGGCTTAGGCAAAGCAGATATGTGTGTGTTACTACCATTGTTATCCAAACAATATAATTTCAAAATAACGGAAGACAATCTGTTTTATTTTTTTATATTCAGATCAAGTCACAGCATCTGCTTCTTCTGTTGGTTTTTAATATACAATAAGCATTCATGCATGCAGGTACATATGAGAGAACAGAGAAATGTCAACAGTGAGATGA
Source organism: Xenopus petersii (assembly GCA_038501925.1). Lineage (NCBI taxonomy): Eukaryota > Metazoa > Chordata > Amphibia > Anura > Pipidae > Xenopus > Xenopus petersii. Next base: position 194,950,815 of record CM076672.1, read on the forward strand.
GATGGCACTGGAAACAGATGGCGCATTCGCTTAAACATGGTGTCTTGTCAGCTTTGCTGGAACAAATGTTACTCATGAAATCCCATTTTTCAAATTCATCGCTTTAACTACTAACAAGGATATGGATACGTCCTTTCTCATTTCTTTGGCTTAGAATAAAGATTTCTAATAATAGTTCCATTGTAGGTTTTGGTTCCTAGTCTATAATGTAAATCACATTCATTTCTTTAGCCTACCTGGACTGTCTTTTGTTCATAGCATATTTACAGAATATGATTTTTTTTATAATAATCTTCCATACTATTATTAAATGCGTAGGAACAGCACACAAAATAACATTTAGTTGACCATTCTGGATATTACAGCCATAACTTTAAATATAGTTTTTTAAATTACCAAGCACAGTAACAAATTAAGACTACAGTAACAAAGGCTAATGTTAAATAAGTTGGTACTGGTCCATTTCATCCTTTTATGCCCTGAATTTAAAGAGTTTGGGGCGGGCACTAAGGTTTATCGTATCTGATTCCCTTCAGTTTCCAAAATATTTTCTGAAAGACTGTAAACGAGGATAAAGGTACAGACAACAGTGTGGGAGTGATGAGGATAGGGAATGCAAATGGATATAAAATAAAAATGAGAGGACTCTGCATACAGGTTCATAAACATGCTTGCTGAAATGACGTTTTCTCTAGGCAGGAGATGGGGCTTCTCAAATGTATATGATAAAAATACTGTGCCTGTATTCAGCACTCATGTAAGGTTAACTTTATATTTATAGACTAGAAACCTTGTGCCTTGGAAATAATATCACAGAGGCAAGTTATTCAAAATAATTGAATAGTTGTTGAAGGTTCAGGTTTTTGTTTTAGTTTACTGTTCTGCTAGTTGTCACTGATGTGTTGTTACAGCTTGAGTTGGTCCTTGTCAGTCTGTCATCTTGCAGTGCCAGAATATAGCTGGCCATACATCTAAAGATCGACTTGTTTGGAGAGGTCTATCTCAGACATGCCCACCGTGAGGCAATATCAGACAGATCTGATTGTTTGGCTCTCGGGTCGTTGGTCAGATCATAATTGCCACCAATTCTATATCAGTGCACCGATGCAGTCATTGTCCCAATGGGAACATCAAACCCACCAATTATCGATCAATGGGGCTTATTCACTACAAGTTGATAAAGTGAGTGTTATTTATAGCATTGTGTAAAAATGTTATCACTCTTCAAGGGTCGAAGTGAATTCAAGGGAATTTTCGAAGTAAAAAAATTCGAAATTGGAAGTAATTTTTTGAATATTTGGACCATTGAATAGGATACTACGACTTCGACTTTACTTCAACTTCGATTCGAAGTAAAAATCGTTCGAATATTCAACCATTCGATAAAAGTACTGTCTCTTTAAAAAAAAACTTCGACTTCAATACTTCGCAGTCTTTAGAGGTCGAAGGAAAATCCTTCAATCGTTCGCTAAAATCGCTCGAATCGTACAATCGAACGATCTTCGTTCGAATATTCGATTGCCAAATTCGGTAAAAAATCGTTCTACTTCGATAGTCTAAGTCAAAGTATTTTAATTCGATGGTCAAATTTCGAAGTATTCTTTACTTCGAAATTTGACCATTGATAAATCTGCCCCTAAAAGTTTACTTGTCTAATTTAAAAAAATTATATTTTTACATTCACTTTAGCTGAATTTTGTGTCAGGTATTTTTTATCATGTGTTATTTTGTGTGACATTTTAGGGCATTTGATAGTCACATGTTATCAGTGCAATCTATAGCACCTACACATTGGGGATTCCACTGGTAAAAGTCTCTTTTTACAGTATTCTATTCATTCCTTTCCCTGAGAAACTATATATATATTTCCATGACACAGAACGTAGTGCATTCTGGACCTGCCCAAGGTATCATGAAAATGTGTTAGTGGCAGTAGGTAAGGCTCCAGTTCCTTATAAAGGTCTTTAACTGCTGCATTACAGCTCACTACATCTTCCTTTATTAATCCATCCGATGTTGTTTAGTAACGCCTGCTCCTAGGAGGTGTTAAATTTCACAGTAATTAAGGCACTATTTTATGCTTTTATCGCTTAAAATATGTTAGTGAATAATGCGTTAGGATTAATTCTATAAGTATTGCAATGTGAATAGAATACAGCTGTGCAGAAATGTAGAATTAACCAGGGTTGGATTGGGGGGTTTGGGGCCCACCGGGGCTACTGCCCCAGGGCCCCCTTCCGGCCCCTGCTGCTGCTCCGGCGTGGTGCATTGGGCTAGTGTGCTACGTTTGTACACATGCGCAGTTCTTCTATGCTACCGCAACCCCCGATAAAGTGGGGTCGTGCCGCCCCACTAAGTAGCGGATCTGGGCCGGCAGGGCCCACCGGGTTTTTTCCCGGTGTCCCGTCGGCCCAGTCCAACACTGGAATTAACGCTTGTGATATGTCTATTATCGCATGCGTTAGCACTATGATGAATCGTTCCTTAAATAACACGTCTTAAATAACGCACAAAACAGTGCGTTAAGGAATAACAACCTTTAGTGAATCAGCCCCAATGTATTTATATCATATGCATAGTATACTTTGTTATTCAAGCACACTGCTTAGTTGGCCAACAAAATCAGCCTTAGCAAAATACAGCTATAAACTGAGGTCTAGTTTCTATGTAAAGCAAAAGAATAGAATCATTCTTGTTTTCAAACAAATTTAGTTCTTTTTTGTTTTGTCAATTATCTTTTAATTTAATTTCTTTATTACAGGAGAACCAAACACAACCACTGAACGAATAGAAAGAGAAACAGCTTATTCGGCTCCTGTTGCCATTGTTTGGGTGATAACTCTTTCAGCTGTGTAATAAAAGTTTTCCGTTCTAAGCCTGTAATGAAGGAACTATGTTGTAGTATTGATTTTTCTTTCCTTTGTTTAAACTATTGTAGCTGGAACACAAAAGCAAAATGCAGAGGCTTTTTTTGTTGAGGCCCTGCTTTAGTATAGTTGATGTTCCAAATATATATATCAGGTTTTTGCTTTGCCTTTTTCTGGTCATTTGTTTCAGTACAAAAAAGTTGTTTTGCTTTCAGGCTTCAGTACAGCAACTTATAATTCTTGTCTTTATCTCTTTCGGATCCTCCTATCTGGCAGAATGTGTGCCATGGCAAGAGAAGAGGGAAACAGCATCCATTGCAGCTGCTCTAAATGCCACACTGTGAGATAGTTGACAACAGGGTTGGTAATGTGCCTGGCAAGCTCTCCAGAGATGCCATATGTGTGGCTTGGACTACAGTGCAGGATGTGACTCCCAGGGGTTGTTTCAAATTGACTTTCAAAAAACCAATACATTAGCCCGGTAAGTGCAAGAGAAGCTATAAAATGAATGGCAAAGCAATATGTTCCTTACCACTGAGGCAATAACCCTGTCCTGAAATGTAAAAGCTCACAGCGTTCCTCATAAGAATAATGATGGTACCCTGCCATTTCTTACATGGGTAAAATGAAGATCAATTTACATTCTGCTTGAGAATCGTGATGGTTAGTTACAAAAGGTATAATGTTATGATAATGATGAGTTCCTGTGAAATAACACACAGCTGAGCTGCAGTTAGTTATATGTGCAAATTAGCTGAGGTTCCAGAGCTCATACCGCCCTTTACCCAGCATGGTGGCTGCAATTGTCCTTGGTAATTTGCAGCATTTTTTACACTTATCGCTTCCAAATAACATGGGGGAAAGCAATGGTGTTTTATCTCTTTCATCCTACATAAAGGCTTTTATCATGGCACGTTGCTTTTGTTTCCCCGTGTGCAGGGCAAATGATTTCACTGAAAAAGTCAACAACATTCTTCTTCTTCCACAACACAAGTTGTACAAGTTGGATGAATCAAAAAGGAAGTTCAGTTCACAGATAATGGTCTTATTTATGAGGCAGAAAACATTCATAAGCTAAATATAAATAGTAAGATAGTTTGAAAAAAGATGCAACGTCCATCAAGTTCAACCACTATAGAAAACAGCACCGACAGGGCTTTGTATGAAATAAACAAAAAGGTTTTATTTGATCTAGATCAAATAAAACCTTTTTGTTTTTTTCATACAAAGACCTGTTGGTGCGGTTTTCTTTTTGATTATTACTATTGCTGTCTTTAACCAGCACACAGGCATTGCTTTTTGTTTGTCCATGTGCACCATGTCTAAGCTTACTATATATATATATATATATATATATATATATATATATATATATATATACTGCCAGTTGATCCAGAGGAAGGCAAAAAAGCCCTTCTGAAGCCTCTCCAATTTGCCACAGAATAGGAAAAATTATATCCTGATTGCAAGATGACAATCAGACCATTCCCTGGATCAACTTGTATTTGTACGTGTAATGAGCTATCTCCTATAACCCTGTATTCCCTTATTTGCTAAAAAGTCATCCAACCCCTTCTTAAAGCTATCTAATGTATCAGCCTGTACCACTGATTCAGGGACAGAATTTCACATCTTCATAGTTCTCACTGTAAAAAAAAACATTCTAAATATTTAGGCAGAACCTCTTTTCTGGATGCCCTGGTGTCAGCTGGAAGGACCTACTGGTAAATAAAGCATTAGAGAAATTATTATATGATCCCCTTGTATATTTATACATAGTTATCAGATCACCCCTTAAACACTTCTTCTCCAATGTGAACATCCTCAATTTGGCCAGTCTTTCTTCATAGCTGAGATTTTCCATACCTTTTACCAGTTTAGTTGCCCTTCTCTAATTCAATAATATCCCAAGTGCTGGAGACCAAAACTGCATGGCATATTCTGGATGGGGCCTTACATTTATCAACATTGAATCTCATTTGCCACTTAGCTGCCCAGATTGCCAGTTTGTCAAGATCATGTTGCAAGGATGCCACATCCTGGATGGAATTAATTGGGCTGGATAGTTTTGTGTCATTTGCAAACACTGATACATTACTTACACTACCTTCTCCCAAGAAAATGTTCTTGTATCTGAGTTGCTTAAAAATGTTGTAGATGGTTTTGTACCATTTTCATACATTTGGAATTTTGCCTTTTAGTCATTCTCACATGCATGGCACGGGAACCTTGAACTTCTCTGCTTTCCACCAGGTGGCAGAGATAGTCCAAACACCCTAAGCGCATTTAGTCTTATCATTATATAGGGATCCTTGACCTTTTCCAAAAAGGTACCACCTTCATCACCTCGCGGCCATGTTTTATGATTTGGTTCCTGGGGGGCTATATAAATTTTGACCACAGGCCTTCTTACATGGTGTTCATTGCCCTTGTTAAAGCCTTTGTCGTAAAAACATTGTACAGCTACTTCTGCTGCGAATATTTCCCTCCTTCCATAACCTTTATCTGAATCCTGCTTAGATACCTGCTCTGCCCAGTCTCTGGACATTGACTAAGTATTATGTTGTGAATCCTGTCATTAGTTGCTGTTGCATTAGGACTGTTTAGTTTTCTTCACCCCAAGTATTAAGCCCAAACATTAAATCCAAATCCCACATTACTATTACATGGGAATTTTAGACTGATATACCAAACTAATGCCAACAAAAATTATTTTTAAAGTATTAAATAGAATCAGTACAGCCTCAAAAAGACAAATTATTTCAGTATTCACTATTTATATTCAAATACAAGGAGTCGTAAATTTCACCTGCCTAATTGCTGTTTTAGTCTATGGGGGACCTCCTAGAACTTACTTGGAGTCATTTGAAAAATCGAAAGTTATTTTGAAAATACTTTGAATCGAATTTGATCAATTACGATCCAATTTCGATTCAAACAATCAAATACAGCCTATTCACTCAAATTTAAAAAAAATTTAATACATTTTGGTTGGTCTTTTTTGCTACTCGAATTTCGAGTTCATGGGAGTTTAAAAAACTCCCATCACCTCAAAATTTGACCCTTGATAAATCTGCCCCTTAATAAATCTATAAATATAGAAAAACCACACATTTTTTGAGATTCGTGAAAAAAAATTACTTTGAATGTTAGTATATACTGTAGGCCCTCTAGAGGTTTTCAAAAAATCTTTTCTAATAATTATTAGAAAAACTCAAATTTTTAGAGGTTTTTGTATTTTTATTCAGATTGTTAAGCATTTTTTTTGTTTGTGCTTTTTATATTTGGTTCCTTTAATAACTAAAATGGCATTCTTGGTTTTTGTTTATTTGTGGTTTCAAAAACCGGTAACATGATAAATATATTGATAAACAGGCCTCCCTGTGTCATTTATAACATATGGAGGTAAATTTGGTATCTGAGTTTGATTGTCAGCTGGGTCAGCTAATGAATGTAGATAAACCCTTGTGACCAGAGCACATGATGACCAGTTTCACAGTATCTAATCATCTCTATTTGTGAAATTCACACATATTTGCAACAGTTTTCTCAAACATTTCTATGTATTTCTTATAATGCTGAATGTGAGTTGTTTTAAAATACCGATGTACATTCTAATAATGTCCAGGACCTTGTACTACATTAATATCTTTGCTAAGTACACAGAGAAACTGTTGTAATTACATGGTGAGACTTCAAGTGACCTGTAAGAAAATATTAGCTCTGCTCTAAAATCATGCTGCGAGATAAGCCATTTGCTCTCATATGCAGTCATAGTAATTGCCCCTTCCATGTGTCCAGAACATATACCATTATTATAGCGGTAATATAATGTTTTAGTAATCTGTAACATTGTAATAAAATATGAACATTATGATTATGTCACATAGAAGTTTCCAACCTTTCCGTTTGGGTTCTAGATACTCAAACCATTAACAGGGTCCTGCTTTATCTACATACTAATTAACATACTCAGGGGAATGGCTATGGGCAGAGACACACGCTCAGATTTGGGGAGATTAGTCACCCAGCGACAAATCTCCTCTTTTTCATGGTGACTAATCTCCCCGAACTGCCTCACGCCGGCTAGACTGTAAATCAACGGCAGGATGGCAATCGGTGCGATTCGTTTTCCGAAGTCGGCTGAAATTGCCTCACGAGGAAACTTAGGGCCGGCTTTGGAAAACGAATCACTCCGAGTGCCATCCCACTGGCAATTAGATTCTAGCCGGCAGGAGGGGAGATTAGTCACCCCAAAGAAGAGGCGATTTATCACAGGGCGACTAAATCTCCCCTAATCTGAGCGCATGTCTCTGCTCTATATTTTATACAATGTTCTGTTTGAATTGTCATCATAACTTTAGAATATTTAACTGAATACAAAATATAATGTATGAAATACAATAGGATATAAAATTAAGGAAGCAATATATAATGGCACTGAAAAGTGCTCAAAGTACTGGAATGCATAATAAGACAAAGTTTAGAGGGTGATTTATAAAAGTGAACATCACATTGTTCTATTCATTTTCTTTGAGGCTAATATTGTGAATGTTTTAATACATGGGAAATAAGTAATTGAAACTCACCCGCTTTTAATTCCCAAGTTTTTTTTTATTTACTAACAATCGAATTCTTATTTTTCCATGAATCTTTAAAAAATTGTGTTTTTCCTATATTTGTATAAAATGCTAAAAAATCGAGATTTATTAAGAATAAAGTCCATAAAAAAATGGTAAAATGTTGTCGAGGTCCTATAGAAGTCAATGGAAGCTGTGCTGATCCTATTGGACCATTTTTAATCAATTCAGGCTTTTAGAGGTTTTCTCATTTGTTTTTGCTAGGAATTGTCTGGGAAACTTAAAATTTTAGAGGAACACTATGGAATCCGTTATCCAGAAAGCTGCTATCCAGAAAGCTCTGAACTACGGAAAGGCCGACTCTCATAGTCTTCATTTTATCCAAATAATAAAAATTTTTAAAAATTATTTTCTTTTTCTTTATAATAATAAAACATTACGTTGTTTATGATCCCAGCTAAGATATAATTAATCCTTATTGGAAGCAAAACCAGCCCATTGGGTTTATTTAATGTTTATATGAATTTCTAGCAGACTTAAGGGGGCCGATTCACTAACTTCGAGTGAAGGATTCGAAGGTAAAAAACTTTGAATTTCGAAGTTTTTTTTGGGCTACTTCTACCTTTGACTACGACTACGACTTTGAATCGAAGTCATAGGCTTGCCGAACTTTTTTTGATCGAAGGATATTCCTTCGATCGTTGGATTAAAATCCTTCGAATCGTTCGATTCGAAGGATTTTATCGTTCGATCGAAGGAATTATCCTTCGATCGTTCGATCGAACTATCTGCGCTAAATCCTTCGACTTCGATATTCGAAGTCGAAGGATTTTAATTCCTAGATTATATAATTAACCCTCGATATTCGACCCTTAGTGAATCGGCCCCAAGGTATCAAGATTCAAATTATGGAACAATACATTATCCAGAAAACCCCAGGTCCCACACCTGTATTATTTTTTTGGATTGTTCAGCGCTTTTTATCATTCATGCTTTTTAAATTCCGATCTTCTAATAAATGTCAGGACATTCATGGCTTTAGAGGAAGTGCGTTTAGTCATGGTTTTAAAAACCTCTAAAATAAGACTGTTGATAAATAGGCCTTCACATTTTTTCCTTTACTATTCACGGTTCAAATGAATATTCTCAAGTATATACTCAAATGCCTGCTGAATCTTCCCTACTGTATGAGACACGTCACAGAGTATTACTTGACCTTTTTCATTTCTGAGTTTCTGTTGTCAACTTGACAGACCCATTTAAAGAAATAAAAGAGCTAATACATTTCAGGCAGAAGTATAATTCAGAGGAGTAAATACAAAGCTACAAGCTGAAGCTCAAGGATATATTCAGGAAAATATTGAGAAATAATATCATAATGATAAGGTACTTAAAGCTGGAACAGGCATATTGTATATGAGGTCTTCATAAGAATTGCTGTAATTATTATCTTTTTTTTTTTTATACAGCTCAGACATATAACAAAGCATATTGCAATGTCCACATATTCCCTGACCCTTTGGAGCTTGCAATTTAATTTTCCTATCACAGTCACACACTAGGGTCAATATCATCAGGAGGCAATTTATCTACTAGAGCACCAGAAGACAATTAAACCCAGGAAAAATATACAAGCACAATGCAGATTCTTCCTTGGTCTAAAACAAATGCAAGGCCTCAGTCCTGCCAGGCAGCAGCAACAACCACTGTGTGTGTTAATTGTAGTTATGTACTTGTCAATAATTGTTGTAATATTCACACAACCATATATAAAACCATGTATTCAAAATAAACCTCATGTTCCCTTAAAACCCATCAACTTCCCACAATTCCAGATTACATTGAAATTCAAATAAAAACACTCCAGCTCACATTTGTTGCATTACATAATTCTGTGTCATAAGAAAAAGAAAACCTAATTTCGGCACCATAACCTTAGCCATTAAATACATATTAAAATACAGAAGCCAGGGGAAAACTAGATTTTTTTTATGCTAAGTACAATTAAAACTACTTTTATACTTTTCTGATCACAAACTTTTACTTGTAATGTCCCTGGGTTACATCTGTAGAATTGTTTTTGTGCAAATGCTATGCATATAAAAAAATCGTTTGGGATTGTAATTCCTAAATATGATATAATATGATAATAGTAACCTACTTTTTCCCTAATATCAGGATGAGTGTCCTTCTATTATAAGAAAGCAGGTGAATTTAGTTCATTAGAGAGATAAAGTTGCTGTGATTAAAATAATGTGATGATTCTACTGAACTAAAATTATTACAGAGTGTGTATCACATGCAAGTGTTTGCACTAAACAGATCTAAATACTATCACAATATATATATATATATATATATATATATATATATATATATATATATATATATATATATATATATATATATATATATATATATCTCACATGAAGCTTAGTACCTAGGTCCTTAAGCACAATGCGCTGCTCAGTCGTTCTCTAGTACTAGGGAACTGTGAAATGTTATTGGTTAGAAAGGAGGTTTGTGATTCTGTGATAAACTGATGTCAGATTAAAGTTTTGCACTTTTGAAACCCCAGGTGCATGATTTGTACGAAATGGTGTAATCTCATGTATCTGATGGGGGTTTGAAGCATGTGATTGTGGGGTAAACAGGGCAGTTTTTCCAGAAATGGATGGGAATTTTAGACTGCATAAATACAATTTTGGTTTAAGGGGTTATGGTGAACATGTGGGTAATAATAACAATCAATTTGAGGGATGGAGAGACACCTAGGTATTGCTAGCTATAGTATTAAATGTCTCATTCTCACTTAGTAAGGACAGGTCAGTAATTATGTAATTGTGGCCCTCGAAAACTTAATGGCTTTTCTCACTCACTTGTCTCTTATTGAATCTAGTGCCACTTATTCTCGCTATCTCGTTTGTTTTAATGGGTCACTGAGGATTTTAACGTCTCAAAGTTAAAAAGTGATGACTCTCTTTTCATTTCCCTGATCACTACATAGAAGTAGTGCTATGTTTGTATTCCTTTGCCTATTGCTACAGTTTAGCATTATCAGTACGGTGATATTGTACCACTTTCTTATGATGTTACTGCTGGCATTTTGTTCTGTGTGCCCTTGAGTCTCTCTCCGCTTTGACCTTTATCAAATCAAGATTACAGTTGCATTTCAAATTTGAATCTCCCACAGTGCAGTTTTAGTCACCTTGTGTCTCTTTCTTGTCTGTCAGATAATGTAGGTGAATTATAGGGCAGGTATAATAATGAGAGAAGAGAGTTAGCAAAATGGAGATAATGCAGCACAGGGAATTGTAAAAAGGAAAGCATAAGGCTTGTCAGGAAAGGGGGCAACAGAAAACCTGGTATAGAGAAGAGAAGGGAAGAGCAGGAGTCATGATTGAAGAGAAGATGAGTGAGGTTTAGGGGACATCAGAAAACATGGAATGGCAACAGTGAAATGTGGTGCAGAAGGGATAGAGGAAAAATAGACCAGCACAAGAGAAAGTTGATGAAAGAAGACAATGCAGAAAGGAAGGTGATGGAGTGGAGCAGAAATTTGTTGTGTAGACAAAAAGAGCCTTCTTGATATATGTGAAATGGAAAAAATTAAATATAAATAATTAAATTAAATGTAGCACACCCTTGAGTGTACTTTCGCTGTGTATTAAGGCGATGTGTGACCAGGCTAAAACTGCTTGTAGTGTGCCCAGACCCCCAGTGTACCCGTGCAACTCCCTGCAACTCCCGGTACCTGGTGTAGATAAATGCAGCAGGATATTCAGCCAGACAGTTTCTTTGCAGTAAACTATAACTGGTTTATTTACAGAGAACAGTAGCAAGGTAGTAGTTCACAGGCACTTTGATGTTCACAGTTATCATAGAATAGCTTCACACAGCAATAATCCCTCCAGAGAGTACAGGGTGCAGCAAACGGGCTAGTATTCAGTATGTATCAAAGGTACAGCAACAATAGACATGGGGAATAGTTACCACTCTCACTAGGCACTATCCCTCTGGTGAAGCACTAAGGCAAGGGTTTCTCAGCCTGAGGTCTTGTATCTTGGCACCGGACTTGATCCTCACCTCACCCACTGTATTCAGCCTGGGATCTTGGGTCTTGGTATCCTATCTGGTCCTCAACTCACCCACTGTAGTCCCTGCACTAGTGGTTCAAATACCACGGGGTCCTAACCCCACTACAGCTCCTCGTTGGAGCCACATCTGCTCACTAGCTACCCTGAGCTGACTTTCACTCCTAGAGCGACTATTACTGTACTACTATCACTGTCTTACACTTCACTATTTTTCCCCGGCAGACCTGGGCCTGTAGTACCTCTCTGTGAGGCAAAGTCCCAGGACAGACCCAGACCTCATGGTGCTAACCCCTTTTATATTAACCAACAGTGCCATCTAGTGGACAAACTCCATGTACTAATATGGACCCAGCAAGGGACATAGCTGCCTGAGTTAACTAAAGGACCCTTAGGTGTCCAAATACTACAGGGGAACTGCCTGAATAATTTAACCCAAATCTCAGGGTCTCTACATTCTCCCCCCACTTAGAAACGTCAACGTCCTCGTTGACAAACTAAACATTTACTCTCAGTGCACAATAAATCACATTTTAAATAACATTTACTATTTGTACATCACGCTTCAACAGCCTCTCCAGAGGACTGCCCATGGTACAATGGATCCTGTAAACAAAATATTGCAAACATGCAATTTTCCTGAGCACTGTATCAATACTTTAATGCAACCTCAGACTGGGTCCACGGCCGTGGCCCTAAATCCTATTACCTCGGGATTAACCCTACTATTACCAACACTGTACTTAAATCATTTATTCACATTTCTTTTAGTTATGCACTTAGGAGGGAAAAAAGGAATTGGGATTTTGGGACAAGTGTCCCTTAACTATTCACAGTCTCTGGGTTGTTTGCCAAAGTCCTCCTTCCAGGTGGGTGCGATTCACCCTTAGAGTGGCTAAAATAAAGAACCCACTACAGAGTCCAGCATGGTTTCAGTCATGCTGCAGGTCAAACCTGAATCTCCTTTCTTTATAAGTCCTGACTCCAGGGGAAGCCTCCCCAACTTGAAGTGTCTCAACCCAGAGGTTAATAACAAAAATACAGCTCCATTCCTTGAAGTCACTTGAAAATATTGTAAAGCAATAAACAAAGTGCAACCAAAAGACCTCCAGTGGTCAAATTTAACTGGGGGTGGTTACTTCACCCTTCCCCCACTGAGAAAAACAGCACCCTCCTGGGTGTGGCTCCTAGCCCGAGGCTACAAATGACAAGTCCCACAGATGCCGGTTTAGATCATGTAGGTGAACCGCATCTTAGTGTCCTCGTAGCTAATGTAGTATTTTGGGTGTGGCTTCTCCACAGTGCCCCCTTCTGGAAGTGGAACATCCACGCTGAAATAATGTGGCGCAGGGTTTTTCTTTCCAAAGCTGTGGACAGCATGGCGCAAAATGGTGCGTCCCCACCACCACTCATTCTCCAGGGGCCGCACGAAGCTCCAGGCAGCTGCACGCCTGGCTTGGTCAGGGTGAGAGAGCGTATTGCCAATTGTTTTTTCTTTGGCCACGATCTCTTCCACCACCCACTCATCCACATTTTCCTCCACCTGCTCGTAAACCCACAACGGGGCGTAGGGCATATAATACCCCCATTTCCTGTACACGCGGAAATTGATGACCCGCTGTACCCGAGAAACCCTGCAGAAGATTTCAGGATTAGCTCGACCGGGTATTACCCAGAAATGCTTCTCCTCAGCCCGGGTAATTTTCTTAGGGGCCCAGAAACTATGGGGCAATTTGAACAAAGGCCTGTCAGTGGCTCCATCATCTTCCGCCTCATCCACTGTTCCCTCCTTACCGCTGGACGCACCCTGAGTGACCCCTCTGCTTGGCAGATCTGCTCCCCTACGGGCCCATCCCTCCTTGTTGCTAGCCTCAGGGTATGGGGGGGGTCCTTCCCTCACGGGTGGTTCTTGGGGGCCCCGGCTGGGGATATTGGCACTTACCCCCTCTGGGCGGTTGAAGCGGCGGGAAGGTGGGCGTCGTTCCTCGCGGGTGGCATCCTCCGCTTCCTGGGAACCTCTGGAGGGGACCTCCTGCTTAGGCCCTTCCTCCGGTTTACTGTCCACTGGCACCATGACGCTCTCCGCAGCCGCGGGCAGAACTGGTGCTGCTTCAGGTGGGACGGAGGCCTCCGTCACTGCTTGGACATGTAGGGTGCTGCCCTCCAGGGGGGTCTCTTCCTCCGGACGGTCGGTGATAGTCAGGAGGGCGGTTCTCGCTGTCAGATCTCGGCGAGGGTTAACCCCCTCTGGATCGGTCGATTCAGACTGACTTGCACCCTCTGTGAAGTAGCGCTCCTCACTGGCCATGAGGGCAATCAGTCCTAGGACAGCCTGGGGTGATCCTTGGATCTTGTCATCCACATACGGCCCAATCCAGCAGCTTTGCTGGCAATGGGGGCATCGACCCCTGACATCATGGAAAGCTGGGTAGGCTTCATGTCGGCAGCGGCCGCAGACGGGGACCATCACGGAATCACCTGAGTCGCTCACCTTTTGAGCGAACACGCCACCCCAGGTATAACGGCGGCTCGTGTCTTTTAGCACGCCAAGAGGCATCACTGCTGAGGTAGATCGGAAGCTACCCTGGTCACTGTCAGACATACTGGACCCTTCTGATGCTCGCTGGAGTTTCAATTGCAAGGCTCGCTGCACACGTCTTCGCCTCTGACCAGCTACTCTCGCACTCATTCGCAAAATGGCCGCCATGACGTCAGTATAACAGGGGCTCCTCCCTGTTTCCTTTTGGCGCCGAATTCTGCATGTCAGATTGGCTAATACCCCACCTCCTGGTGTCAGAGGAGGTCGGGCTAAACAGGGTGGTACTGCAGACAATTGGGGCCACGTCACTCACCCTTGTTTCGCGCCTTTCTCTGGCGCCAATTTACACAATCCTGATTGGTTTTCCCCACCAATCTGGAAAGGTGGGCACACAACTTTCCAGTCAGCCCTTTCCTTCAGGCAACAGTAACTTTAGGGCGGTCGGAACTCAGGCTGCAAATTGTGCTAGGCCAAGAGGCCTTTTTCCTCTCTGGTCCGGCACTGCAGCGCCTGTCACACTTTTCTCTCACAGCAATGTGTTCAATACAGAGATCCCGGACGAGCCCCCAAATGTAGCACACCCTTGAGTGTACTTTCGCTGTGTATTAAGGCGATGTGTGACCAGGCTAAAACTGCTTGTAGTGTGCCCAGACCCCCAGTGTACCCGTGCAACTCCCTGCAACTCCCGGTACCTGGTGTAGATAAATGCAGCAGGATATTCAGCCAGACAGTTTCTTTGCAGTAAACTATAACTGGTTTATTTACAGAGAACAGTAGCAAGGTAGTAGTTCACAGGCACTTTGATGTTCACAGTTATCATAGAATAGCTTCACACAGCAATAATCCCTCCAGAGAGTACAGGGTGCAGCAAACGGGCTAGTATTCAGTATGTATCAAAGGTACAGCAACAATAGACATGGGGAATAGTTACCACTCTCACTAGGCACTATCCCTCTGGTGAAGCACTAAGGCAAGGGTTTCTCAGCCTGAGGTCTTGTATCTTGGCACCGGACTTGATCCTCACCTCACCCACTGTATTCAGCCTGGGATCTTGGGTCTTGGTATCCTATCTGGTCCTCAACTCACCCACTGTAGTCCCTGCACTAGTGGTTCAAATACCACGGGGTCCTAACCCCACTACAGCTCCTCGTTGGAGCCACATCTGCTCACTAGCTACCCTGAGCTGACTTTCACTCCTAGAGCGACTATTACTGTACTACTATCACTGTCTTACACTTCACTATTTTTCCCCGGCAGACCTGGGCCTGTAGTACCTCTCTGTGAGGCAAAGTCCCAGGACAGACCCAGACCTCATGGTGCTAACCCCTTTTATATTAACCAACAGTGCCATCTAGTGGACAAACTCCATGTACTAATATGGACCCAGCAAGGGACATAGCTGCCTGAGTTAACTAAAGGACCCTTAGGTGTCCAAATACTACAGGGGAACTGCCTGAGTAATTTAACCCAAATCTCAGGGTCTCTACATAAATATAAATATAAAATAGTTATTTATAATATAAAAGTTTCAGTGAGTCATGTGACAGAAATGACATCACTAAGCACAAATTATATAGTGAATAAAGTACACCCTTTTGTAAATTATAAGGATATTATACATTACAGAGGAGTTTCGTGACCATATAAAAACACGAGGCCAAACGCGTTCCAGGTCATGGAACTCCGAGGTAACTTCCTATCCTCATATTTTGCAACTGGGGGTACTTTATTTATCATAATACACAAATTTCAGTGAGTCATGTGACAGAAATGTCAGCAGAACTCACCGTTTATAACTGATGACATCAGAACTCACCTTTTATAAGGATATAATTTTCAAGATATTCATGGCTTTTGTGTATTATAAGGATAACATTTACAGGATATATTTATGGCTCTTGTGTGTTATGTTTATGCATACTGATTTTCTTTGGTAAACATTTGCAGACTGGGCACATCTTTATTCAAGAACACTTGATGCAGTTGGGCTGAATTATAATGTATCCCCAGCTATAGGTTTATTTGTCTTGTTAATCAAGTCATATCTCTTCTGTTCTGCAATCAATAACTATCAGGCTTGTAACGTTCCAGTCAATTAACCATCCACTAATCAGGAATTGATTTCATTAAGTGCTGAACATATTCGAAACCAACAGGAAATCAGAGCCAAAGTCAGTGTTCACATTATTTCTAATCGTATCTGCAGCAGAAAAATGTCAACAGAATTTCTCAGCAGTACAAGAGTCATAGCAGATCTGTCTTGGGCATTTTTATGTCATTTCTTTTATAAAGTCATGTAACGAGCAGAAGGATATTAATCCACGCTCACTCAATGTTTTTTAGGAACCCATGTTGGTCTTTTGTATTCCCTACTCAGCTGTCATGAACGAAAGACTAATGAAAAGGAAATATTCTATGTTTATAAGTATGCTTCCTGCTCCTTGTATTTTCCAAGCCATAACGTATGATAGAATGTATTTTATGATCTTAGAACACAAATCTTGCATTTTTATATTTGAAAATGGGTTGCCTCTTCACTCAGCTTAGCAGTAAGACTTTCATTATATTGTTAAAAATACAGCACTGTTGCCAAACATATATAATGCCGATGTGAATTGCTGTAAATGGAAAATGTCTGTGCTGAGTCAAGCTATTTGGCAACCCCAATACATAGTCATAAGTATATGTACAGCATACCTCCCAACATTTGAAAAATGAAAAGAGGGACAAATTGTTTGGACACACCCCCTAATTACCATGTCTATTTTACAAAATTTGGCAGGTTATGAAAGTTTGAACACATTTCTGGGAGTTTAAGTGCAATGTTTTATGTGTTATAAAAGTTTTGCTCATGAAAGTGAATTGCCCTTTAAGCTGCAAGTCTCAGTTCTCCCAAGAGAACTGCTTATCTTAAAATGTTACAATTATTTCTTTGCTTATCTTAAATTGTTACAAAAGTATCCAAGTGCAGCTGCTAAGTATTCTGGGTTCTCTGCCAAAAAGCCTCTTTTTTTAATTAAGTTTCAGAAACGTTGTCTCTTTTTCTGGAATCAGTGCAGGAGATCAAAGAAAGTTGGGACATTTCAGTAAGAAACCCAGGACTGCAGCTGAGCTGTCAAAATCAGGACTGTCCTGCAGAAAACAGGGCAGTTGGGAGGTATGATACAGGTACAAAGTGGTTTTCCTTGTATTTTGTGTTATATGATGAACACTACTTACATACAAAATATATTGTGATTGTTAAGTAGGACAGCCTCATAAGAATGGCAAGAGACAAAATCCATGATTTCTAGAGTTTTATAAAAAGAACAAATGTCTTTTCCCCATCTTTCTCAACACGATTGTTATAGAACAATAGAAATATTATTTATTTATTTATTTGTTGGTCTAATGTAAGCATTTATACTTAATGAATTAGCACACAGCGTATGAGCGCAGAGAAAAATTGTTTTAATTAGAATGGAACAAATAAGTACTATATATTCCTCCTTTGTAATCACTTTTGCTTATCCCTGGGGGGAAAAAAAGAAACATTAATTATTTTTTGATTCTGTAATTCGAAAACCAAACTGCCCAGCCCATAGATCCAACCTTTTCCCTAAGAGATGAAGCAAACATATAATTTGTTACCATCAACAATCAACAAATCACTATAAGACTCAGCTAGGAAGCAAAATGCACTTGCCATATGCAAATCGTTACTGTTACCCACAATGCAGCACAGGGATTGGGTGATGCTCAGGGTTCAGATGAAGGGGCAGAGCACCATCCAGGGCCTTCACGTAAGTTAATCAGAACCTGTCAACATTAATAAATGAGCTACCTTGTCTTGAAATGTTGTTTGCTTGTAAGTCAAGTCAAGCAGAAGTTTATTGCCATTTGTACTAAAAGTATATAGGAATTCTTGTGCAACATAAGGCAGTAAGACACACAGGTTAGAGTTTTAACAATATAATACAGAATTACAGAGTACAATAATAAAGTGCAGTAAGTGCAATGTGAAACAGAATTATGGAGTATAATAATAAAGTGCAGTGAGTACAGATATTTATTGTATATGTAGCGCTATAGTAAACTGCGTTATGTGAGGGCAGTTTTAGCTACTTTCCTTTGTGGGCTGAGACCACAGATGAGCTCTCTTTCTCAGGGGTAAGCCCTCGCAGCGGGGTGGAGGCAGGGTGTAGTGTAACTGTAACTGTGTGCAATGCACAAGCGATTGGGCGCCAGTAGTTTTATTTGCTTAAACAATAAACTGAGTTTATTAACCAAAACCAGAGTTCACCATGGAGCATGGAACATAGAGTAAAACAGAGATCAATCAAGTTAACACAATATACTCACTGTATGAATATAGAACAACTCTCTGAAGAGCAAGGAGTACATGTAGAGAACAATGCAGCTTGTTGGAAGGTATTTCCCCAATCTTCAGGATTACCTTAAGTGGAACTCAGAAACTCTTACTTCCCTGAGCTTAACACTTAGACCCTACTATGGGGTCAGTGATACCCGGGATCTTAATCCCTCTAATGTCCTCGGCGGAGCTTTGAGCTGCTCAACTACATACCCTATCTATCACTCCTAGAGTGATCTATTAAAGGGTATAACTATCACTTCACTATACTCAGGCTGAGTTCCACCACCTCTAACCTCTGTGGCCTAACAGAGGAAAGGTTCAGCAGCAATGGCCTCTACTTCATGTCTTTCAAGCCCTTTTATATTATACTACAGTGCCATCTAGCATCCACTGTGAGAACTGCAGGAATGACATAAGTACAAGGTCCCCATAAGGACCCACTGAGGTGTCCATATTACTAGGGGTGTGCCTGTCTGTAATGTGTAAGGGTGTCTAAGATTTTCACATCCCTACATATATGTATAAGCAGTCCATCATAAAGTTCATAAAGTTAAATAAATCCTAATGGATGTTTTTTTTCCCCAACATCTGGACCCATTTACAATTAATCTGACTGCCCTTGTTAAGTAATATAAAGATGATCTCCTTAAAAGTATATTTAGTAAAACAGTAGCAATCCGAGTGCAGTCATTTTGACAATAGAAAAACAATAGAAAAACACAAGAAAAAAACACAAGTAGATTTCACTGTTAAAATTTAAGTTTGTCAAATGTAACAGGGACATCAGATTTTGATTTTAGCAAATGTTAGTTTGAAAACATTGCATCTGTGTTACAATTTTATTAAGGAAGCCTGTCCAAATATTAAGATCTAAATCCAAGTGTGCTGATACTTATTGTTCATCCTTAAGCCAATTGTGCCCAGTCGGGCCCCGTGCCCCAGGGACATGCTTGGGGAGGGATACAAAGATTTTGCATACTGGAGTTTTTTGGGGGTCTGTTCATTCATTTGTTCTGGTTGCTACTGCTGGAATGCTGCCTAATGGATAGATTAGACAGCAAAACAGACATCATAAAGAGATTGTAAATTGTCACTTTCCTGGCATAACAACTAAAGCTCATGAAAAAGGCTCTTTCTGTATAATTAAAGCAGAACGTGTTCCAAATCAGGCAGTTCATCCTGTGAGGAATGCTGAAAGGCACTGAAGGGAGGAGTCACAGGTCAGTGGAAGGGGCAGACCAACCTTGTAGCAGCATTCAGGAGTATCAATGTGCGGGTCACCCTTAACCCGCGGGAGCCATGGGTCAGACGGGTTCTGGCCAGCCCCTGCACAAAATCTTTGAGTTGTGGGCGGGTCCAGGTTGAGCTCTTCTCCTGCTCTCCCCCTGCTGGCTTCCAGCGCCTAAATTTATAGACACGCATCCACCTCGCACCTTTGTGTTGTCTTGATGGGCGGGCAGTCAAGTTGGTGACTGTTTACTTTTCAAAAATCCCTCTACCCCCTAAACTGTCAGGTTAGTGGTAAGACTTTGTTTTTGAACCTCTAAAAATTTTATATTTATTTTAATATATGTGCTGAGGTTATTGTACAAAAAAATAGCTGTGGGGGTATTATACATGAAATAGCCACTGTGCCATTCTGCTATGAGTTCTGGGGGTATTTATACATGGAATTACCACTATGCCATCCTGCTGTGAGTGCTAGGGTTATTCTTACATGGAATTGGCACTGTGCCATCCTGCTCTGTGTCTGGGGGCATTTATCCATGTATTTACCTCTGTGCCATTCTGCTATGAGTTCTGGGGTATTTATACATGGAATTGCCATGGTGCCATCCTGCCATGAGTTATGGAAGTATTATACAGTACATGGAACTGCCATTGCAGGCATCCTCCTGTGGGTTCTTGTGTAATATACTTTGCAACTGTAATAATTCTGCTAAATATTTTTTTGAAATTGCACAAGTGGATGAGTGGATGAGATTTGCTCTTTAGGAAATATGCTTAGCAATCTATATAGCCAATGTTTCTCCCAAAGTGGGCATGGTCTAAATTCAAAAGTAACAGCCCCCTAAAATTGTCTCTACAGAGACACACCACAAAACTATGGCAGTCAATGTACGGTAGCTAAAAGTCAGCATAGGAGGCAAATAAACGGTAATGGTAAATAAGCCATTAACACGCCAGTTGTCAAGGAAGGCAGGAATTCTCATTGCTGTATAGCATTGATAGTAACTTAAATTCGCAATTTGCGAAACTGTTTTGCAAATATTTTCTCCGCCACCATCGCTGTGGCGTAATTCAAACACAGTGTGAAAAAAATGATGCACAATTTACGATTTTTGCCATATTTGAAAAGCTCTTATGGACATTCGCAGTGTGAAAAACAAATTCGCAAATCTGTTTGCACACTCTTATTTAGCTTTATAAATATAACCAGACGCTGGGCAAAGAGATTCACTGTGTGAACCAATATGCCCTGCGCAAAGTTTATAAACGATCCCGACAGACATGTTAGGGACACAGGACAAACTCAGGAAGATATTGGCTTATAGGCCATTCATAAAGATTTTGCAGCTGTGCTGGAAACAGAGGCTCTAGTGAAAATCTTATGGGCTATTTGCAAGGTCTACTTCACAAAGACTCTTGTAGCTCAGAATGAATGAAAAGCCCATGGGGTCAGAAAGCTTGAAATCCAGTGAGTAGAATGATTAGGTCTTGCCATTAGCAACTAATAATCTGCTTTGGATAGGCATGTAAATAGGATGTGCTGACATTTCAAAGTTGAATTTCTCACTGCTTATACATTCGTGCATGCATCCCAGCAGCAGAATATTGAGCACCCAGAGGAACACCTAGCACATATGTTTAGGAGAGATACAGAGATACTGAAAGCCCACGGGTCGGATACATGAAAGGGGCATATATTACCAGTAATACATGTAAACTGCAACATTATAGTCTCTGGCATTCTACGTTAATTAAATGTCGTGGTGCAAAATCTGCAGCATGAAATAAAAAGTGTTAAATAGAAAGTGATCAGTGATATTGAGTAAAATGTACTAACTAATGCTAAACTGGCACCAAGTAATTGTTTGCTCTTTCTTACACGGTAGACTAAAGGGCTCATTAATTAACATAAATTGTAATTTAATGTTGTAATTGTAATGTCTCAACCAATCAGCATTAAATTTTAATAAATTTTAGAAAATAAAAAAATATAATTGTTTTGCTATTGACAACCTCACTTTTGCAATTTAGCACCTATGTTAGTAAATTACAGTAACTAACATTTATTTGACATGTGATATTTAATGTTTCTCTATTAGGCTTGCACTAAAGGTTTCCCTTCATATTACATATGGTATTCATATGCCTCATGCAATATACACATCGCACTGCCTTAAAACCAAAAATGAGAGGCTTTAACCTTCAACTCTCACATTGGATCTGTGACCAGGACATGCCAATTCTTTCTAGGAAACATCACATACATCACTTACCTTCTTCTATATTTTACTGCCAGAACATTGATCCAGGCATTTTTAGTATAGACTGATGCATAATATTACTAGCTTGTCTCCCAGAATCCCATCTCCACCCACTGCAATCCATCCTTACTTCTGCTGCCCACATCATCTCTCCTATATCTAAGTTTCCCTCCTCCTGGCTCCTGGTCAAGTGGTGCATTAAGTATAAAATTATTTTTCTGTCGTTGAGATCCCTGTATTCTTCTGCTCCTTTCTATATATCTGCTGTAATGCTCCCATACACTCAGGTTTATTGACTATACAATGCACCACAAGAGCTGATCCACAAATGACACCACTTCCTCTGGAATGCTCTACCATCTTACCATCTTGAGTGCCACTCAAAACGTTGCATTTTTTTTTTGCATATTATATATTTGTCCAGACTGCATGAGTGTATTTTTGATTTCCCAAATTATTTTTTATGCTGCGATTCAAATGTAACTACATTATATTCAAAGAAGGAATACTGGGACAATGTTACCAGTTCATATACAATATAATAACTCAATTGCTGATAATTGTTACCAAGAGATGATTGTTGCCAAATTTAAAGGGCAAATATATCTTTTATGATATATATCCATATTATAATGCTGTCAAGCAAAGGATTGTTTGACACATACAAACAGAAAACACACAATTTACAATACAATTATGTCCAAATTAGTACTGTAAACCATATATTTTACAAGAAATTGATGACTCTTACATTATAATTGTGATAGCTTTCCAGGAACGTTGCATTATTTTCCAGCTCAGCTAACTGAGAAATGTATCATGCATCAATTAGGCACTAGAATGGCACAGAATTGATTGATCTAGGAGGGACTCATGCCTCATCTATTTCTTCCTCTTTGTTACTGAAAATTTCTGCTACACTTAGGGGCCAATTCATTAACTTCGAGTGAAGGAATAGAATAAAAAAAACTTCGAATTTCAAAGTGTTTTTTTGGCTACGACTTCGAATAAAAGGATTCAAACTAAAAATCGTTTGACTATTCGATAGTCGAAGTACTGTCTCTTTAAGAAAAAACTTCGACCCCATAGTTCGCCACCTAAAAGCTACCAAACCCAATGTTAGCCTATGGGGAAGGTTTTGTTGGTCGATGGATAATTCTTCGATCGTTGGATTAAAATCCTTCGAATCGTTTGATTCGAAGGATTTAATAGTTATTCCTTCGATCAAACTATTTGCGCAAAATCCTTCAACTTCGATATTCGAAGTCGAAGGATTTTCATTCCCCAGTCGAATATCGAGGGTTAATTAACCCTCGATATTCGACCCTTGATGAATTTGCCCCTTGGTATGTCAATCTCTAAAACACAAATGGCCAGTTGTGCTCAACTGTGGGGCTGGCAACCACTCCTGCAGGTCTACAGTCAAAGAGATGAAGGAGTTTTAAAACAATCCAGGTGCACATGCTTTTTTGGACTGTCAAATTTAAACTAGGCTTTCTCTTAATCCCTGGGAGCTCCAAGAGGCTCGTCATTGGTAGTCAGTCATGTTTGTCTATCACAGTGCTGAAACGGTCTCAAAAATTGTCTCAGAATACAGTATTCCGCTCTACATCATACTTAGGGGCAGATTTATCAAGGGTCAAATTGAAAATTCTAATTTCAAATTTCACATTTTTTATGGTCAAAACTGTCAAATCTGACTAGGGAGTCGATTCGAGTTTTTAAAAAAAATCAAATTCGATTTTCAAGAGTTATCATACTCTAGCCCTTTAAGAACTCGAATTTGACTATTCACCACCTAAAACCTGCCGAATTGCTGTTTAAGTCAATGGGAGACGTCCAGGGATCAATTTGTAATTGGATTTGGAGTTTGCAGCCTTCCTGACAATCGAGTTTTTTCAATTCGAATCAAATTCGATTCGAGTTTTTAGGTCAATTTAATTCATCCCAGTTTAAAAAATGAGATTTTTTAAAATAAATTTAGATTAGTCGAATTTTGTATGTATGGGAGATTAGGGGAGTCCTTAAAAACTCACGTGGATTCAAAATTTGGCCTTTGATAAATGTGCTGCCACAAGTTAATTTGAAGGCACGCAACCCCTTTAAAGATGCTGTTTATGAATACATTTGTGAAAAAGACTCTACAGAGCTAATAAATCATTCTAGATGGCAAGAGTCTCTGATAGTGATGGGCGATTTTCGTTTCACCGAAAAATTCACGAATTTCCCGCAAAATGTGCGAAACGGCGAAAAATTCGTGAAATGATGCTGTCGAATCACACAAATTCACTGCGAATTTGCGTCTGGCGAATAAATCCGCCCATCACTACTCTCTGATACACATTACATTTATTTTCAAAGGAAATAGTTAACAAAACCATCAATATAATGCCAAATTAATAATAAATGAGCTGTTTTTGAATACAAAGAATGTATTGGTTTTCTGTTGAACAGTTAATTCACAGTTTATCTACCTACCCACAACTCCATGCAATCCCTCCATTCAGTGTTATAGAGAGAACTTTTATTTAGTGTAGAAACAATTCAACAAAGGGTTGAATGGTTCTGGGTGCATTTTCAAAGCTTGTAGATGTGTGAGATAAAAAAGGAAAAAGCTCTCATTACCTTCTGTAAAGCCACGGAGAACAATCTTTGGATGCAGAATTAGATCTTGATAAGGAGACATATTTTGCATAAACAGCACCTACGCTATGGTCTGATAGGCTCAGTGTATCCCAAAGCACAGAGCAATTCAGAGCAAAGCATTAATCTTTATTTTCCTTCTACGTGTTCATATTGGTGTAGGTATATTATATTATGTTTGCACTACACACATACTAGCCTCATTAGGCAGAACATTAAACAGGGAAGTTGTTGCCTGAGACACAAACGGATATCTATAAACCTGAACTTTGTTAACCTATTACTGCAAGTTCTCTTGAAGAAATTTCAGTTGAGCTTTTTTTTTTTTTTTTCTGCTGGTGACTGACTTCTATAATGTCACCTTTACATAACATTTATAGAAAGTGTTTTGTTGTTTCAACTATAAACAAGAAACGGGACCATCTCAGAACATGTCATCACAAAAGAAAACACTTCGGCGTTATTAGAAAACACAGAACATCTGCCTTGGTAATTGAAGGAGTGTTTTTTGCTCCATAACCTTCAATTACCGAATGGAATTTACTGGAAATAACAAAAAGAAGTTTATGCCAAGTTTGATTTAACACATTGTGTTACACTCAGAATTAAATTGCAATAAAATACAAAGCAGGGTAATAAATATAGTCATTTGTAAATATAATGCATTTGTCAATGTGTTCATTGTGCACTTTTTGGTAAATGATAAGGGACCGATTTACTAACAATTTCTATTTTTCCCCAAAAGATTTTGGTTTTCCTATTTTTCTTAAAAGCTTCTTGAAGGGATACTGTCATGGGAAAACATGTTTTTTTCAAAACACATCAGTTAATAGTGCTACTCCAGCAGAATTCTGCACTGAAATCCATTTCTCAAAAGAGCAAGCAGATTTTTTTATATTCAATTTTGAAATCTGACATAGGCTAGACATTTTGTCAGTTTCCCAGCTGCCCCAGTCATGTGACTTGTGCCTGCACTTTAGGATGGAACTACTTTCTGGCTGGCTGTTATTTCTCCTACTTAATGTAACTGAATCAGTCTCAGTGGGACTTGGCTTTTACTATTGAGAGTATCTACTGTACCAGGCAGCTGTTATCTTGTGTTAGGGAGCTGCTGTCTGGTTACCTTCCCATTGTTCTGTTGTTAGGCTGCTGGGGGGGGAGGTGATATCACTCCAACTTGCAGTACAGCAGTAAAGAGTGTCTTAAGTTTATCAGAGCACAAGTCACATGAATTTCCCCCCCCCCCACAACTTCCAGTGCAAATTATCCATAGCCTGCCTATATTATACAGTATATGTCAGTGTGTTGTCAAGCAAGACACAGTATCAAACTGGAATGTTGAAAGGAGACAAATCTTTATTGCTATACACTGCTGCCATCAATACATTTTAAGTGAAACTGAGAAAATTTATGGTTGAGTCAAGTGACTTAATGTGAGATGTATATAAGAACAAATTGTACTGACACCATAGCATTCCATTAAACGTTTACATTTTTCAAGGCGTGAAGGCGGTGTAGTAAACAGAATTACAACAAAGAGGTGAACACATATGGAATAAAATGTTGAAATATTGTTGTCTAAATAAAAGTATAATTCAGCATTATTCCTGAAAAGTGATGGAAAGGTGAAGGGTGGTGGCACACTCATGTGGGATAAATTTGCCTTTGAGTCTACCAAACTGCTCTCTATTAATGATCATAACAGTAAACTTGGTGACATTCCCAGCATTAAGGGAACAGTTCAGTGTGAAAATAAAAACTGGGTAAATAGATGGGCTGTGCAAAATAAAAAATGTTTCTAATATAGTTAGTTAGCAAAGAATGTAATGTATAAAGGCTGGAATGACTGGATGTCTAACAGAACAGAAAAGAACACTACTTCCTGCTTTGCAGCTCTCTTAGTCAGCGACTTTAAGGGGGCCGACATGGGACGTAATTGTTCAGTGAGTTTGCAATTAATCCTTAGCATGAAGCTCAGATTCAAAAGCAAATAGTTATGACCCATGTGGCTCCCTATCAAGTCACTGATTGGTTACTGCCTGGTAACCAAGAGAGTAGTGTTCTGGCTATTATGTTAGACATCCAGTCACTCCAGTCTTTATGCATTACATCTGGCTAACTATACAGAAAACATTTTTTATTTTGGACAGCCAAAAAAAAAAAAAAAAATATATATATATATATATATATATATATATATATATATATATAAGATTTTATTTTTATACTGAACAATACCTTTAAAATAAAGAGAAAATGAGATGATCTTATATTTTAAGTTGAATTGGAGTGTATATTTAGGCCACAAATGAAGGATGCTGCGTAAATGTGATAGTTCAGCTTTAAATTGACATTAATTATGATAACTATTGATTTTCTGAGATATATTACAATCGGACTTTATTACTGATTTTTGTGAATTTGAAATAACTGGTTTTTTTTTTGGTTCAGTGCCTCTATCTGTTGGTTAGGTTCCAAATTACAAGAGAAACTGGGCAGTGGTCTGAATGAGAGACTGAAAGATGAATAGAAGAGGGCCTGAACAGAAAGATAAGTCAATAAAATGAGAGCTTTACAGAGATGGCTGCTGAGATCAGTGACCTATAATTTAAAGCTGAAAAAAGCCAAACCAGGAGGAGGCCAATTGTTTTAAAGGGACATCTGCTTTTATTTATGGGGATTCATTCTTATAATCCATAGTGAAAAACTTTCCCTCCTGACTTTAGAGCACGAACGCTTTTCTCTGTAACACAAATAACATAAAATGTTAAGGAGAAGAGCTGTGGATATGCAGTGTATATACGAATAGTTTGCACAACTGTATCCAACATCAAGATGCTGATGTAAAATAACTTTTACCTACCAGGTACTCAACAGGGTTTGCCAAAGGGTCAGTTTATCGTTAAATACAAGGAAGTACAAAGAACAGGCCACTGAAATATCTAAGAACTTTTTACTAAGACCATTAGGTCTTCTACTTAAAGCCAAAAAAAGAGGCAAAAGTTTGGGGGAACTTATTGCCCAGGCCTGACGTTACTCAAATAAATACCTTTATGGTATGTGTACACACCTCGGGGGCTGTTAATCAAAAATACCCAGCTGCCCACTGTAGCACAGAATATGGCAACTAACCACAGGACCTAGATTTGAATGTACAATTTTGTATTCATGGGGAAAAGTGTAGAATTTCTGTAAACTTCACAGTCTCATCCCTCACTTCTAACATTTATTAGCTTAGATCATGCCATTAGTTTTGTCATTTGTACGGTTATGACAGTATAATTATGTAAATCTGTAAAAAAAAAAAAAAAATGCAGCCACCTTATTGCATACATTTATCTTCAGCGCTGGCACATTTTTATCATAAAACTATTGCAAATCAAGGACATTTATATTTCAGCAGCCACCAGGAAAAGTCATTTCAAACCATAGCCAATCCATTTTTATTCTTTTTCTAATGCATGGCATCTCTGGCTAATGTTCTTAAACATTTGGATGTGATTCAGCAATTTTCATATGTTTCTTAATTCAAGCAAGAGTCCTAGCTGTGTTGAAGCGTATTAATGAAATTACATACATAATACAACAAAATATTATAAATGTATCATCAGCCCAAGGGATTAGTGTGTTTCCTTAGGGCAATGATTTTCAGATTTATTTGGCTCAAGCTGCCCTGCTAATGAGATGACATCAAGACGTTCATTTATACACTAAGGGGCACATTTACTAAGCTCGAGTGAAGGATTCGAAGTAAAAAAAACGTTGAATTTCAAAGTTCTGTTTTGGGTACTTCGACCATCGAATAGGCTACTACAACCTTCGACTCCAACTTCAATTCGAACGATTGAAACTAAAAATCGTTTGACTATTCGACCATTCGATAGTCGAATGTACTGTC
Source organism: Xenopus petersii (assembly GCA_038501925.1). Classification (NCBI taxonomy): domain Eukaryota; kingdom Metazoa; phylum Chordata; class Amphibia; order Anura; family Pipidae; genus Xenopus; species Xenopus petersii. The sequence goes on from CM076672.1 coordinate 194,979,281, forward strand.
TCTTTAAAAAAAACTTCGACCACATACTTCGGTAGTTTAAACCTACCGAGGTACAATGTTAGCCTATGGGGACCTTCCCCATTCCTTTTCTAATGTTTTTTTGATCGAAGGAAAAGCCTTCGATCAATGGATTAAAATCCTTCGAATCGTTTGATTAGAAGGATTTCATCGTTTTCATAGGATTTGCGGTAAATCCTACGAATTTGATATTCAAATTCGTAGGATTTTACCTCCAGGGTCGAATTCGAGGGTTTATTAACCCTCGATATTCGACCCTTAGTAAATGTGCCCTTAAATAACAGCAATTTAGCCATAGCCCTAAGACTATCTTGGTATACCCAAAATAATGCTCTAATAGACCTTCCAGGTATATCTAGTACAGAAAACAGGATCCAAATATTTATGTGATTTTCATAAAGCGTTCCCAGTCATGGTTCCCCCCTATAGTCCCTCTAGGGGGGGTTTATTTATAAATACACTGAGATTGAGGTGTAGCTTAAATATTATCCAATGTGGACATTCACACGATGCACTGATATGCATTCAAATAGGAGCAAAACGTTTTATAATAGTATTAATAGTAAAAATATTAACAGAACTGTATACAATATTAAACAAACATCATGTAAAAAAGTACATTGTAAATGTTTCTTTTAAAACATATTTAATTTACAGTTTTGCACGACTGTCCTTTCTGTAGGACATGTCCAGAGAATGGGGCCTAATTTGGTATTTTCATATGCCCATTCAGTTTGAAGTAATTATTAAATAAATTGGGTTGATTATTCTGTAAAGCCATGCTACAAATTAGTGGCGCAAGCAGCAGATTATGTCAATAGTGTTTAAATTATGACCGAGGATATAATGATTGGCTGATTTTACTTAATGAATTCAATTATTTTTTAAATTCATATCTAATGGAAAACTGCGAATACGATTGTAATTCTTACAGATGAGACAGTTTTATAATGGTTTGCTATAATAACTATTTGTGCTTGCAGCTGAATATGTGATAAGGTTTCTGTTTTTCTTTTAAATTAAACAAAACAATCAACTTATTTTAAAAGCATTAAAAAGGGAAATATCAATATTTTTGCAAAAACATATTTGGCAAGGTTCCTGCCACTGAGTCAAAGGAGGTTTATTATTTCTGGAAGGGGCTTTTGTATAAAGGTATTGTATTTCAGACATCGGCGATTGGGGATGTTCTTTTTATCTAGGAGAACAATTTGGCAATCAGTGCCGGATTAACACTAATTAAATGTTTTTATGATCTTGAATTCCAAAATATCTCTTAGTTTGATGTAAAATAACGCTCTCTTTTTTAGCCCTTCTATAGGACATTGGTAAACAAAATGACAAAATTAATTTAGCGTGTTTGGTATCTTTTTTTAATTCAGTATAAGTTTGTTATCCTTGCACAAGATTTTACCTGATTTTGAGGGCTGAGAAAGGTCAGATCTGGGGCTGCCTGTAAGAAGAGTAATATATTATTTTCTTGTTGCATTGCTTCTGGAGCCTTTGCAATTCTTCATAGTTCTCTCAACAGTCATTTGTAATTTATGTCAATAATTTGAGTTTTTTATTCTCAATAGGTGCCCCTTAGTGTTTATTTATCCAGCACTTATCACAGGAAGTGCTGTATCCATTGTAGTAGCACAGGTCTATATGGTGCAAGCACCATATACAGTGGTGTGAAAAACTATTTGCCCCCTTCCTGATTTCTTATTCTTTTGCATGTTTGTCACACAAAATGTTTCTGATCATCAAACACATTTAATTATTAGTCAAAGATAACACAAGTAAACACAAAATGCAGTTTCTAAATGAGGGTTTTTATTATTTAGGGAGAAAAGAAAGCCAAATCTACATTTTCATGTGTGAAAAAGTAATTGCCCCCTGTACCCAATAACTGGTTGGGCCACCCTTAGCAGCAATAACTGCAATCAAGCGTTTGCAATAACTTGCAACGAGTCTTTTACAGCGCTCTGGAGGAATTTTGGCCCACTCATCTTTGCAGAATTGTTGTAATTCAGCTTTATTTGAGGGTTTTCTAGCATGAACCGCCTTTTTAAGGTCATGCCACAACATCTCAATAGGATTCAGGTCAGGACTTTGACTAGGCCACTCCAAAGTCTTCATTTTGTTTTTCTTCAGCCATTCAGAGGTGGATTTGCTGGTGTGTTTTGGGTCATTGTCCTGCTGCAGCACCCAAGATCGTTCAGCTTGAGTTGACCAACAGATGGCCGGACATTCTTCTGTATTACTCCCTTCCCTTTAGACTGTATGCCTATGCATAGGGCCTTCCTCACCTTTTTGTACATGTATTGATTGTGATGTTTGTTACTCCATATATTCTATATATGTAATTCATGTGATGTAGTTGTATAATCACATTTACTTTACAGTGCTACGCAATATGTTGGCGCTATATAAATACATGTTAATAATAAATAATAATACATGGTTTGCCCCCCGTTTTCGCACTTTGCACACCTCCATCTCGTTTATTAATTTAGTCATCCATACCCTGCACATTTTTTAGTTCCATGATTTCCATTGAATTAGAGCTTGAAATTGCATTGTTCATGACATCCTTTTTGCTGTTACACTTAAACTTAAACAATAAAAAAAATTACTGGTACCACCCACTGACAAGGAACTTTAACTATTGGATTGCCCCCAGTCCTTTATACTGTCAGAGAAAGATTTTCCTAATGGAAAGGTCTCTAGTTAGTTCACCAATACACAAAATCCATTTCTTAACCTGCTGGCATCCTCAGCAATGGAAAGATCAGTTGTGAATAATCACCGATGTTTTAACAATAATAATATCCCGTTCATGGGATAGTAAATAAGAGCACTTTATAATCAACAAAGCATATAACTGAGATGTACTCAAACAGTTTACTAAGCATCAATTATTCCTCACTAGCATTGTTTCTGTGACTTCTGTATTTTGTACAGCTAGTCCTATATATTCTAACGTTGTACTTGTAGCAACCATTTAATCTGTTTCAATCTTTCCTATTATACAGACATACCATCTGTCACTTTTAACTGTCAGTTTCCTCTGTCCTTGTCTGGCAGCATGAGCTTATGGGGAGTTCTAACCAGACAAAAGCCAGCGAGAGCAGAGAATTATGGGTATGAACAGACTTGACAGGTGCATAGATCTTTACTCGCTGTCTGCTGTATTTACCAAGAGCAGATTGCTACATTATCATCTCTTCAAAACAGAGAGTAATCAATTATTGTACCCCATTCAGTAATGGCCAATAATTTGCTGGCCACATCACTATAGATCCAAATTGAATTCCAAAGTTACATTTAGCAATTATTTCTAGATCCTTTTCTCCATATAAGTAAATGTAACTTTAAAAATAAGGGAAGCACTGATATAAAGTGTCTTAATTTAATCAGAACTGTCATATTCTCTGCAGAATATAGTTTGATGACGACGACTGGTCACTCATGATTCAGAGAAGCTCTTCACTTTTGTATTGCATTTAAAACCATTGCAAGATTTTGGTCGAGGAGTTCTTTTTTATCATTCACAGTTTCCCCAGCAATGTTGTCTTTCCTTTACTCGTTCATACCAACATCCCCACCATTCCTAGAGAAAAATAAGCAAATCAAAGGTGTTACTTTTTTATTTATAGTTGCCTGTAGCATCCATATCTTAAAACTATATTTTTTGCAGTGGCAAACAATTTGTCTTGGTGTGCCGGTTTGAGTCTTACTCTATGGGGTATTTACCATTTGCAGTTCCAGTGATGTTGTTTTTTGGCTTCTAATGCATTTTTAAGGGATTCGGTCACTGGAAAACATGTTGTTTCAAAATGCATCAGTTAGTAGTGCTTCTCCAGTATTTTTTTGCACTGAAATCCATTTTTAAAAAGAGCAAAAAGATTTTTCTAAATTTAATTTTGAAATCTGACATGGGGCTAAATATGTTGATAATTTCCTAGGTGCACTCAGTCACGTGACTTGTGCTCTGATGAACTTCAGTCACTTTACTCACTGCAAGTTGGAGTGATGTCACCCACGTCCCTTTCCCAACCACCAACCAACCCATCAACAGAACAATAGGAAGCAGGGCCAGCATCAGGGGGGACAATTGTCCCAAGCCAGCGGGATTTTGTGTCTTTGGGGGTCCCAGCCATGCAGTTCTCTGTACCCTCATTGGTCGCTTAAGTATAAGTCCCGGTAAAGCTGTACAAGTATTGGATAGGTGAGGTAGGAATTTCCCTCCAGCCTTTACAATCCAAATGCAGCTTCACCGGGACTTAAACGTATGCGACCAATGAGGGTACAGAGAACTGAATAGGAGACAAATCATGCACTTTTAGGAGCTCCAGTGCTCTCTTCTGAAGCTGGCAGCATGCTGAAAGCAGGAGGACCTGGCTTATCAAGTAAGTAAAGCATGGCCCCCCTAAAGAGCCAAACCCTGGCAAGAATTTTTTTTTGGGAGGCCTGGCCACCAATTTTTTTTTTAACTTAAAGGAGGGTCCTGGCCACCAATGTTTTGTTTTTTAGCTTGAAGGGAGGTCCAGGCCACCAATGGCTTTTTATAACTTGTGGGGGGCAGGCCATCAAATTTGTTTTTTTACTTGCGGGAGGGGGGGTGATCACCAATGGCATTTTATAACATGTGGGGGGCTGGCCACCAATGGCTTTTTATAACTTAGGGGGGGTTTAATGTTTTAGCTTTGATGTCTGTGTGGCCTTTTTACTGTGGGGTGGACAAGATATAGGGTGGGGCTTGGGGTGGGCGGGACCAGGGGGCCCGGAAAATTGCTGTATGGGGCCCCGTGATTTCTGAAGACTGCCCTGATAGGAAGGTAACAAGATAACAGCTCCATGACACAAAAGAACTGCTCCCAGATATTAGAATAGCACTTAATACAAAAATTAAAGTCACACTGCGGCTCCTTCAGTTTCATTAAATAGGAGAAACAATAGCTTATCTGAAAGCAGTTCCATCACAAAGTGCTAGTTCTTTCTGCAAGCACAGAATCAGGCAGAATGACCTGAGATGACTGCCAACATGACAATATTACAACTAACAAAATACATCTGCTGGTTCAGAAATAAAATTGTATATGGTATAGTGAATTATTTGCAGTGCAAAAATATTGTAATTTCGAAATAAAATAAACACCACAAATATCATGTTTAAAAAACATTAGTTAAAAGTCCAGGCATCTGCACCAATAAAAATACTCAAGTATGGGTTAATCTCATCTCAGTGATGGCATTTGTCTTGCTAACACTCTAAAGAAAGCCAACTCCCAGCAGGCTCCATGCTCTTTGCACAAAGACAGATTAAGGAGAGTGCTTTTCCAACTTGGGTTGGCTGCACCTTGCAAGGTCATGCAACATAAAGCATTATCACTATGGGCACAGCATACTGCAAATTATAGAGGCAATTGTTATATTACTTAGTGTATATGAGAAGTGAAGTGTGCTCTGCAATGGATAGGTCCCTGGAGAAGAGAAAAGAGAGCACAAGATTATTAGGGTATGAAATTATAATAGTGATAGTTTGAACAGATTCTGTTTGTATTATCATCAAACACCATTGGGAACAATTCCTCCTGATGTATTCAGAATACATGGTGTCATAATAAGGCATTTATGTGTCATGATAATTGGCTAATTGGATCTGCAGTGGTAAAAAAAATGCAGATGCCCTTGAAAAATAGACTATTCCATAGAGAGTTGTATCAAAACTCATAATGTTGAGTACTTACGGTGCTGTATGCTTTAGCTTTAACAATTTTGTAAGGACTGGCTATCATATACAGTTTTCTTTAAAATAATGCACCCACTATATCCATATACACGATAGGCCTTATCTGTCAAAATTCAGATTTGCGTAATTGTAGAGATTTTTCTTCTCTACATAAACTCACAATAAAAAAAACATGAACGTTACCTTATTTATATTAAAAAAAATTGTTGAAAACAAATTTGTGAGTTTATAAGATCAAAAAAATAAACTAGACAACTCTCATTGACTTTTACAAGACGATGCAGGCTTTTAGTGCAAGCTTTTAGATGCCAAGGTTCATCACATTCAAGTTCATCACATTTTTAGTTTAGTAAATACCTGATATAATTCCATATAATTATAATTTTGTGAATTTTAGAGCAAAAAGTACTCGAATCGCAGTAAAACCCCAAATTCAAACGTTGATACACCAACCCCTAAAGTTTGCCTAGGAGAACTCACATTGATTTCTACATAAGAAAACAACTATTTCTTATGTAACCATAACATAATAAATATCGGAATGAAAATAATGAAATAGTAGGGTAATTTGGTCAAGCTGTATGTTGACAGTGTCTTGAGATCTACTGCTCGATCCTGATCTACCTTTTGGACACCCCTGATTATAAAACTGATGTTATAAAACTTCTTGTAAAACTTCAAGCATCCTTAAAAGTGTGCAATGAAAATTCGCAATGCAACCTTTTATTTTTATTTTTTTTCTCTTTGTGATTTTTATTACATTTTAGCCAATGTTTATACCCATTTATTTCCCATTTTCCCATTATATAGCCCCAACACATTTCCGTAGCTAGATTATACATCATTCACATCTGCCCCAGAGGAGATTGCAATCTAGGGCTCCTATCACTTTCACACAAACTATGGTCAATTTAGTCAGAAGCCAATTCACCTGCCTGTATGGTTTTTGGAGGAGTACCCATAGGGAAAACACACAGACATAAGGAGAACATACAAACTCCCTGCAGATAGTGCCCTGGCTATGATTGAACTCAGGTCCCCAGTGTTGAAAGGCAGAAGTGCTATCTGCTGATGAGACACCTTGCTGCCTACTGTACTCATTGGTGCTCTTTTAAAATCAAAGAGTAGCAGCAACCAATCACAGAATTACGAATATAATTCTACCTGCAGTAAATAGATGATTAGTTATTGCTCACTGGGTGGCATGGAGTACTGACCTAGTGCCCTGTGATAGCAAATTACAGCTGTGTTTAGCACCAGAGCATTCTTATTTATTAACTTACTCAATTTTATTATCTATTATTTTCAAAGAAGTGGATATATTCATAGATCTGTACACTTACACAAAAAGTGCCATACATATAGGGGCACATTTACTATGGGTCGAATATCGTTAACCCTCGATATTCAACCATCAAATTAAAATCCTTTGACTTCGAATATCGAAGTCGAAGGATTTAGCGCATTTAGTTCGATCGAACGTTTCGAAGGATTTTAATCCATCGATCGAACGATTTTCCTTCGATCAGAAATTGCTAGGAAAGCTTATGGGGAAGGTCCCCATAGTCTGACATTGAAGCTCAGTAGGTTTACAGTGGCGAAGTAGGTAGTCAAAGTTTTTTTTAAAGAGACAGTACTTCGACTATCGAATGGTCGAATAGTCGAACGATTTTTAGTTCGAAACGTTCGATTTAAAGTCGAAGTAGCCATTTCGATGGTCGAAGTAGCCAAAAAAAAAACTTCGAAATTCAAAGTTTTTTTCATTCTAATCCTTCACTCGAGCTAAGTAAATGTGCCCCATAGTGCCTTGGGTTGTGTGTGTATGTATATATATATATATATATATACATATATATATATATATATATATATATATATATATATATATATATACACACACACATACACTGTATATATATTCTCATTAGTCTGAATTAATGAAATACAGATCTCCTTAATATAACCTCCAGGATAAGGAATTAATATTCTCAGCAGGGTTTGAAGCTTATGACAGGGCTTTGCACACACATTTGATAGAAAACAAAATACCCTTAGGTGCCAAAAATAAATGAACTAAAAACAGATGCTTGATTGGAGGTGACAGCAAACAATGCTGGGTGCACAGTCAAGTAGATGTAGCATATGCATAAAGAATAAAACAGTAGTTCATGCATACTTAGTCTGGCAGCAAAATCCATGCTTGTTTATTGAATATGAGAGCAAACATATGGCTTTCCAGTCATTTTATTCTGAACTTCATTTGTTAATCGCAGTTCCACACTAAGGCATTTCCACACCATGTGACTTTAGAAGTCATCAATAACACACGCTCTTTCTTTCACCCAAGATACCACCATTTTCCTTTTGAATACTTACAGACTATTAACAAAGGTACAATTTAAGTTCATTTGCACAGATGTTAAACGTTGGGACTTTGGCATCTCAGATATTGCTGGAGAAAGCGTCTCACCAGCGTTGTGCAAAGGCTGATCTAAAAAAAAAAAATGCAGAAAAGTCTGAGATGGCTCCTGAGTTATAAAATATAAATAGTTTCTGCTTTTAAGAGAAGTCATTTTTGAAGTCAGTGTAGATTTTAGGAGCTACCGTCAGGCACAGTGCAAAAATGGCACAAAATCTTGTGATGGAATCCACTCAAAGTCTCTGCAGTGAAGGGATTAATAATAAATATGGGACTAAAAAGAGCAATGCCTGGTGCCCAAATAAATTACAGCAATGAGGTTTATTTACAATCTCCACTGTGATATTGACCGTTTAGGGCAGGGTGATTAAAGGCTAATCATGTTAAGTTACAACTTCAATATTCCTTTCAATCGCTGGTTGCTTTGTTAATTAAGAAGCACATTGTTTTTATAATCACAGTCATTTCTTATTGTTTTTTCTCTCTAAATACATTGATTTATTGATTCTTCAGAATTTATTGTAGTTGTTATTGTCCAATTTTACACCTACCAGTGGACAGCACATTGATTTGATGGGGGTGGCATTTGAGTGATTTGGGGCTTTTTTATTCTTTATTTAAACAAGATTAGAACGATATATAAATAATTCTGTTGCCTTTAATTTAGGGCATACATTATTTGTGGGAATAAAGTTAAAATGGAAGGCTTCTGTCCCCTTTAATGGCGTTAAAGGCATCTTCTGCCCAAAGACTAATTTTTGCATAGTGAAAAATATGTCATGCTAAGCAACTTTTTAATATGCAGCAATAACACGTTTTTAGGGATGCACTGAATCTACTACTTTCATCCTTCATAAAGGATTTAGCCAAATCCTGAACTGAATCAGAACCAAATTGCATTTATAAATTAGAGTATGCAAGGGTTAAAAAGGAACGTGCACAGAAATTAAAATGCAATATCCTTGTTAGTGTGATGAAAAGTCATATGATTTTATGAATTTGGATTGGGATTGGCCAGGAACTTGTTCCTTCTGAAGAAGCCTGAATCCTAGCTGAATCCTGAACCAACTCCTGCCATTTTACAAATGTACAAAGTATTAAATGTATGTTAATGTTATTGCTATTATAAGCAGTATCTGTGTGTTTGTTTACAATCTCTGCACTTCTGGCTTCTGATATACAAAACAATGTTGTTCTACCCAGCAAGGTCTAATTTTAAGGATGATCTATTATTGTCCTAAATTTACAGAGCTAAGATGTTCCAAATCTTCTTGAATAGTTCCAGACTCCAGACTGATGGCTTGTTCCCATCTAGCTGCAATGTAGATCAATGCATCCCAGCAAAATGCTGATTCAAGCATCGTTTCCCTCTTTCTTTATTATAACAACTGTTCTGTCCTCTTTCTTTTCTCTTGTTCGTTCTTCTGGATTATTTCATGTTGCATGGTCTTTTCCCAATTTCCATAGGGCTTCCTCTAATGCAGTGATCCCCAACCAGTAGCTTATGAGCAACATGTTACTCACCAACCCCTTGGATGTTGCTCCCAGTGGCCTCAAAGCAGGTGATTATTTTTGGGCTATTTCAGGCTTGGAGGCAACTTTTGGTTGCATAAAAAACAGTTGTACTGCCAAACAGAACCTCCTGTAGGCTGCCAGTCCACATAGGGGGTACCAAATAGCCAATCACAGCCCTTCGTTGGCATCCTCAGGAACTATTTTCATGCCAGTGTTGCTCCCCAACCCTTCTTACATTTGAATGTTGCGCACGGGAGAAAAAGGATGGGGATCCCTGCTGCACCCGTTCTATACACAAACCAATGGAGAAGGGGGACTGGTGCTAGTGGTCTTGCAGCGAGAAGTTATAAATGAGCGAAGAACTGTGGCTGGGGTTGGGAAGCTTTTGGGCAGCCTTGGATGCCATATTGGTGATTTACATATATTTACCTTTATATATTGCAGATATTTTCCTAAAACCTATTAATCATATTCTAGACATATCTAAAAACCCGCAGGCTCGTTAACACTTTTGCAAAGCCCTCCATTTTTCCTTCAGACAACTTTCTTTTATCCAACTTTGGTCTGATACAAAGCAGAGGTTAACATTAAAAACCAATGCACAAAAGTCTCAGTCATGTGTACTAACAAACATAAGCCAAACATCTCCCCTCTGGCAATCTAATGGTATATTTTGCACTTCATCATTTGTCTCACATATTGTATTTCCCGCTATACTGTAGGCAGGTTCTGTTTGTCAGAACTGAACATATTGTACTTGGCTGGATAACATGCTGACTCATACATAAATAATACTGCTCTCTAATATTTTAAAATGAAAAGTATATTTCTGATTGTTTGATTACTTCTTTCACCTGAAACAGAAAATCAGACTTGTGTCGTTCAAATGCAATAAAGACATTCTCAAAAAAGAATTTTCACAGTAACTGAAGCACTAAAATTCCTTTAGTCTAATTTAATCTAAAAGGAGAAAATTATATTGGAAGACATATGTAAAATATAGTATCGGTGGGTGGCTTCAGAGTGTACGAGGTACACGGCTATGCAGCTTCTGTATCATGAGTAAAAATATTGTTATAATGGTGAGTCGATTGCAATTTACTAATAAGCCAATAAAGGGATAAACGTAGTAACATAGTAAGTTAGATCGAAAATAGACACACGTCCATCAATTTTAAAGCATGTGTTTTTATTGATTTTCAAAAGGGGAAGGGGGGGCACGCCCATCAATTTCAACCATAAGTCTGTATATAACTTGCCTAACTGCTAGTTGATCCTGAGGAAGGCATAATACCCCATTTGAAGCCTCAGAGCGGGATACATTTCCTAACTGGCTCCAAAATGGCAATTGGACCAGTCCCTTGATCAGTTTGTACTAAACACGGTCTTCCATAACCCTGTATTACCTAATTTTCTAAAAAAGCCATCCAACCCCTTCTAATGTATCAGCCTGTACAACTGATTCGGGGAGAGAATTCCACATCTTCACAGCTCTCACTGTAAAACCCTTCCAAATTATTTAGGCGGAACCTCTTTTTTTCTAATTGGGATGGGTGATCTTATGTCAGCCGGAAAAATCTACTGGTAAATAAAGCATTAGAGAGGTTATTGTATGATCCCCATATATATTTATACATAGTTATCAATATCACCCCTTAAGCACCTCTTCTCCAGCATGAACAACTCCAACTTGGCCAGCCTTTCCTCATAGACATTCCATACCTTTTACAAGCTTTAGTAGCCCTTCTCTGTACCCTCTCTAATACAAGAATGTCCTGTATCATCTACAAGGACTCCAAGGTCCTTTTCCATAATGGATTTGCCTAGTGCAGTCCCATTAAGGGTATAACTGGCTTGGATATTTTTACATCCCAGGTGCACATCCTGGATGGAATTAATTGGGCTGGATAATTTTGTGTCATCTGCAAACACTGATACATTACTTACAATACCCTCCCCCAAGTCATTAATAAACAAGTTAAATAAAAGTGGGCCCAAAACAGAACACTGAGGGACCCCACTAAAAACCTTACTCCAAGTAGAGAATGTACCATTAACAACCACCCTCTGTAGTCAGTTTCCTCTCCATGTGCTCCCTCCTTATACACAGTAACAAAGGCAAGAACTGGAGTGCCCTGGTACTAGGCTTATTTGGAAGCACTGAAATCTTGCAGAACATAAATACTTATAACCTTCTAGTCGATGATAGATGAAAACCCGTTGTTTGGATTTCACACTCTCTGTTGGGAACAAGTGATAAATGTGTGATACATTGATTCCCTTGTTTTGTAGACAGAAAACAGATTAACGCACCATATGATATGAGAAACTGATTGCATGTTGGTAACAGAACAATTCAGAGCACAAGGTCACTCAGGAATACTGACATTGATGTATATTTTGCCTCTGAACAGGTTATAAGAGATCCTAGGGAGATGCCTGCGGAGAATGCCCTTTTCTCTCAATTTCCCTGGTCCATCACTCCATGTCCCTGGACTTAAAGCCCAGAAACCCTTGCTGCTTCTCGCACTGTTAGCCAACAGGAGCCTATAAGAATTCTTGCAGTGAGCCTGCCATAGAAAAAAGAGTTTTTTTAGGTGAGGGTAACAGTAATATTGCCACCATGGAAAAAACAGGATAGGTTTTAAATGGGCAATATAATGGGCAATATAAGAAAAAAATCAACAGGTTTTGTTACAGAAGCTACTTTTTTTTCCAGGATTGATTTTCGAAATAACTATAATCAGAAAATTAAAAAAATGTCCTTCTTTTATAACGTCAACAGCATAATGTTGCTCTAAGATGGAGAAAAGTTTATATATGTTTACCAAAAACTGTAGTCAGCTACAGACTGGATTTTCACCTTCTTCTGGATGAACTAAAAGTAGGATACAGTTGAAGAGAACGCTGAATCTACTACTAAGGGGGTTATTTATCAAAGTCCGAATATAAAATTTTGTTAGCAGGGAAAAAACAAGAAAAATTTGGAATAAAATACGAATCGTACAAATTTTTTTTTTTATGATTTTTGCCCGAAAACCCTGAAATCTTCGGGTTATTGCACGAAACCCAGCACAGATGAAAAAATCTTTTTCCATCCTCGGGTTATAATAAATCCCCAAAAATTTGTGTTTTTTTTTTTTACACTAAAAATGTGGATTTTATAAAACAAAAACCACACATTTTTCGGGGTTTTTGGCATTCAGAGTTTAGAAATAACCCCCTATGTATAGAGGCTTCAGTGAGATAACTCATCTTAATTTCTTTAGGTGTCTTTAAGGTCTTTAGGTGTCTTTAGGCATCTGTAGCATATGGAGACTTATAGGCGCTTAAAATAAGTTTCACCGTATTAATGAAAGTATAATTTTATACTTTCACTAAAAAGTAGTGTGACATATACTATGGGGCAGATTTATCAAGGGACGAATTTCGAGTTTATAGGAGTTTCAAAAAAACTCCCATAAACTTGAAAAAAAAAATGACCAATCAAAATTTATTAAAAAAAATGATTTTTTTAAATTCAGGTGAATAGGATTGACCTGCAAACTCGAATCGAATTTGAACGAATTCAAGTTTTTCTACCAAAAAAACAAAAAACTTTTTTTTTTCAAAAGTCCACCAAACTACTCCAAATTCATTGTAAGAGGTCCCCCATAGGCGAAAACACCAATTCGTCAGGTTTTAGATGGTGGATACCGTATATACTCGAGTATAAGCCGATCCGAGTATAAGCCAAGGTACCTAATTTTACCATACGAAAACTGGGAAAACTTATTGACTCTAGTATAAGCCTAGACACAACTACAGCCCTGTCTCCCAGCAGAGCACATTCCGCCAAAGAGACCCCCCGCAGCGATCAACCGGACTTCTTTGCAAAGTTGATGGTGGCAGAGAATAGCCAAATGGATTACTGTGTGCATTGTCCCACTGTCCCACTACCATGTGCAGAGGGTGCTGTGTTATATTGCCATCACTGTTAATCTTTCGTATTAACCAATAGAGGGTGCTGTGTGATATTGTCATCACTGTTAATCCTTCATATAACTAACAGAGGGCGCTGTGTGATATTGCAGTCACTGTTATTCTTTCATATAACCAACAGAGGGTGCACTGTTATTCTTTCATATAAGCAACAGAGGGCGCTGTGTGATATTGCAGTCACTGTTATTCTTTCATATAACCAACAGATGGCGCTGTCTGATATTGCAGTCACTGTTATTCTTTCATATAACCAACAGAGGGCGCACTGTTATTCTTTCATATAACCAACAGAGGGTGCTGTGTGATATTGCATTCACTGTTATTCTTTCATATAACCAACAGAGGGCGCACTGTTAATCTTTCATATAACCAACAGAGGGCGCTGTGTGATATTGCAGTCTCTCCCCAAGCGAACTGTTGGTATAGGAATGATTAAAAGTGACTGCAATCTCAGCTACTGCCCGCTGACCCGAGTATAAGCCAAGGTAGACTTTTTCAGCACATTTTGGATGCTGAAAAACTCTGCTTATATTCGAGTATATGATAGTCAAATTTGAATTCTTAAAGGGACAATACATGATAAAATTAGAAATTCAATTTTTTTTTAAACTCGAAACTAACTTCGAATTCAAAAATTCGAATTTTCTATTTGATCCTTGATAAATCTGCCTCTACGCATAAACCTCCAGAGTCTTTTTATTTTTATTATGCACTGCTCTGATGATCCACTCAGCTTGATTTCTATTTGGGATTAAAGGAAAATTTAAATATTCTCGTCATCATGTATTTTTTTTGCAAATAGGTTGATATTTTAAATAGTTTAGATATAAATGGTTCATAAATGTGTTTCTCTAAATCTAATATCTTTGTTTGCTGCAAGCAACTCAAATATGGTGTGCTGTCAGCAGTGAATTGCTGGAATTGTCATGCTGGAGTCAGCCAGTAAGGGAAGTTTGTTAGCAACTCATACATAAATTACTAAACATAACATATTTTTAAAATAACAAATATTTGTGAAACAGGTTTAATATAAATCCATTACAATTTAATGGAAGTTTATAACAGGGACAGTTCCTTTTTAATAGATGTTTCTAATATTTCACAGAGCAGCACATTATTGAATTTGCCAACATGATGTGAACTTTTCAGCTGCATTAGCCCATGAAAAAAATGAAGGAATACGGTTTTAAAGTTAATAAATCTATTTTTCCAAATTAAAGATTCTCTATTAGTAATTATGCCAGATAGGGTCTAAACAACATAATCAGACAAAAGAGCTAATGTCTCCATCTGCATTCTGCAATACAAACCTACTGTTCTGAACTTTTGCTTGACATTAAAAGAACCACTGATTCTTTCAGCCCCGTCATTTAGTTTCACCTTTAGTTCAAACACTTCTAATTTTCTATCCGTTTGATATAGAATTTGTGCTCTTGTATTGAAACAAGTATGGCGTTTTTTAGGCTGTGACCTTGCTTTCCAACGAAGTAGGGGTTGCTGCATTGTTGTCAGGCAAAGTTTAAACTGCCAGTATCATCAAAGAAAGATACTGTTTTACATTATTATTATTTTATTGCTGTGGCTGCTTTATCTAGTTGCACATGGGATTACTTATGTTGCTCTTCTCTGCCCTGGTTGACTGCAAGAAATGGATTCCCTTTCCGTGTAGAAGAATAATCCTCAGAAGTTGAGTTAATATCCTTCTGTTGGTTGGCTGGGGTTATGCTGATAAGCCATGAAGAGACCTGCTGAGAAGTTGTATTTCCAGGGAATTATAAAACGGTGATAATGCCAGGGCCTGCACTGTCCTCATATAAAGCTCCTCTAAAGTGGTGTAGCCCAGTCTGTGCATCCTTCTGATCTCTCCAATGATCAGACGGATGAAGGGGCTGATATATAGAAATAGTAAACAATGGTTGTTGCTATGGCACCTCATGCTAATTATACGGCTGTGTGTACTCCTCTTCATCCACAAAATGAAGGAGAGAAGTATCAGCCAATAAGTAGGCTGGTGGGTCCTTCCACTCATTGCATCCAGTTCCATGTTGATATACTCAAGTAATAATGGAATACCGCAGCATTGGGCCTTGGTTAAAAACTTGAAGCATTATTATACCAGGATAAAAACATACCACAGCATTACAGGCCTGATGCTTTTTGGGCACCAACTGCCCTTAATTATAGGCATAACAGCAGATGTAAAGGTGCACAAATATAAAGAAAGCACACAAAGCACCATCTTCTGGTACCAATCAGTACACAGAAGATTAAAAGCCAGTTAAAGGCAAAATAAGACTACTCACCTGCATCAGTGTTTTCAAGCAAGCTCCCGTCTCCAGATTGTGTCTCAGTGTTCCTTCTGATGGATGAGCACCTCCTCCCGAGCGTCGGTAAGTGTCTTTTCAGACGCAATCTTGATGCATACAACAAAACATCAGACGTCACGCAAGGGACAGAGCTCTGTGTCCTGATGCACCCCCTAGTTTTGCTGCAATTTTGCCTATTTAAGGTCACTGAAGGCCTAGTTGTCCTGGACATTTCAACAAGCCTAGCATATCTCTTTTGATTTATTGTTGTGACCTTCTGCCTGCCTGTCCTGAACCTTTGGCCCAACTCTGATTACGAATCTGTGCTGCCTGCCTATGACCTCTGAACTGTTGACTACAATTTTGTCTGAACCCCCTTTTGGTACTCCAGCTAGTCTCACAGGCTTCTCTACCCCTGTCCACACTCCAGGTGAGTTCTGTATTGTGTGAAGCACTTGTGAGTTGCCTTCTTCTGAGACCACTGCTCCCTCCTCGCTAGATCCCACCGGTAAGACTGACAGCAGCTTGGGACACCAAGAGATTATACCTCCAATTGACTTATTATGGAACCGCCAGTATAAATGATAATCTTAGGGTGAGCTGGAGCAGTTATTGCCATGCTTCCATGCTGATATAGACAGAAATTAATGAGATCTCAGCTGCAAATCAATAATATTTGACAATTCTCAAGTTAGCACATTCATTTCTCCAGCAACTAGAGAAATCCTCACAAACTGAACAAAAAGAAAATTATAGAGCAGTGCTTTTACTTTTGATTCTATGGAATATCATGTAATCTGAAGACAAAAATGCATACTAAACGCAACACTTAACAAATCTGCCATTTTCTTGCAGTTTCATGATCTCAGTGAGAAAACTTAGAAGAAAGAATCTTGATCGACCATTAACAAATTAAAAAGAAACTACAATAATTAAGACTACTAGAAAAAACTATACATCTGAAACTATACCATTTTTTTATTCAGACATTTGAAAGATCTGGCGTAAAGTCTAAAAATAATGCAAATGCCCTAGTTTTTATTCCTTGGCCAATACATGGGCTTTCATCACAGAAGCTGCTTAAGATCTTAATTTAAGCATGTAAGGGCAGAGTGCTAACGCATTCTCTTTCTTATCTGGCTTTTTAGCCTCGGCTTGAATTCCATGACTGGAAGAAAGTGGGTAGGTCTACATTATGTATTGAACAACTTTGAATAAGGCCTCCTTTATAAGGAGTCACAGATATGTCTTTCTAGCAGACTATGGATTTTAATGGCAGTTCTGCAAATCTCAAACACAAATTTTCCACATTATTACGAATTGGTAGTAATGCAGGATATGATCTGATCTGTAAGCCATTGTGGTTTGTTCTTTTATTTACGCAAAACCGAAAAAAACGGCTAATATTCCATAGTCCACTCACAGAGTAAAACGTTCAAGCTTATTTCAGCAAGTTGAAAACATCACAGTCCTGGCGCGTTTTGAAGATGCGTAGTCATACGAAACACTTCAGGACTGTGAAGTTTTAACTTGCTGAAATAAACAAACATTTTACTCTATGAGTGGACTACGGAGAGCTTGCCGTTTTTTTTTTTTTGCTTTGAGTGCAAATCACCTTCAGCTACGAGTTCGGGACGACGCACCCGGGCCACTCATCCACTTCGGTGAGTGTGGTTTTTCCCTAAAATTCTATGCTTAGCTAAAGTGGGAGGAGGAGGGTTTTCGCTGAAGAATAATAATTATGAGTGCATATATTTGAGGAGTGGGATCCGGAAAGTTTTCCAAGAGCGACGGATATATAAATCTAAATATATGCCCCGTATAAATAGAATTTGAACTGAGCTATATTTTTTGTTTTGTGTATCTTTTATTTACGCAGTCTGCCCCAACGTGTCGACCACTACACGTCATCCCACTAACAGAATTCACAAAGTGGTTCCCAATCAACTGAGATATAGACTATGGGGTTCATGTAGTAACAAATGTTTGCTTTTATTTACACCTGCTCCAGGCCAGTTTAACTGTTGATTACAAACAGAGACAATTTACTATTAGCCCTTAGTTTAATGGCAAACGGCACTACTGGATTACATAACAATAAGTATGATTTGTAGGTGCTGGATGAAATCAGATATAAATGTTCAGTTAAATTTTATTTATTTTATTATTACTGGTCCTTTAAGATGTGATTCTGGATGATAAAGGCAATGGCTTTCTCTTATTTTTCATGGTAATGGTTATGAAACAATCATTTTACATTTACGCGAGTTGCTACTCACATTTGTTGCTTTAATATATTGCTCTACATGATCAACTTTTAATTTCGCTGCAGCTGGTATTTAAGCTTGATGCTTCTTTCTCCCTTCAGGAAAAATCCCCTCCTTTTGAACATAATAAAAAGAAACCTATATTTGCTGGCCCAGCAGGATATTTGTTCGTCTGCTGAACACAAAAATATCCATTACAAGGTAAATAGACTAATGTTCTACTTTTCTTCAAACCGTGTTGTTTTACTCTAGAGAAATAGCGAAGAAGGAAAGAAACGCATCAACCTAATTCTCAGTAAATACCATGAATGCTCTTTCAGGGGGAAGCTAAATTAAAGAAGCCAGATAATCATTTCTCAAGGAAAATGAATCTGCAGAGAAATAGAGTAGGTTTGTTAGGATATGCATAGGGATGTATATTGCCTGCCTGTCTGCTCAGTATAAATGCTTTTTTTTTTTACCCCTTATCTATTGCTGGCCAGAAAATGCTTCTTTCGGTTCACTTTTCTCTGTGCTGACAAAATAATGAACTCTGCCACTCACATGTTGCACAGCATCACAGGAACGACAAGCTAATGCTCACCCTTATATCTGATTCCATCTGCTGTAATGAGAGCAAAACCATAGCACAGAGTGTGTGCAGGATACATACCCTGAGATTCATTAGCCAACCTGCAGTCAATCCCATTTTCAATATGTGTTTAGAGTAGGGTTTAGGCTAAATATAGAAACCACAAAAAACTCCAATACAAAACTTTGGCAGGTAAAAGCAGCCAATGTCCTCCAGAAGTCAATGGGAGCTGTGCTGATCTTACTGGACCTTTGTTTTAGCCATTCAGACCTTAAGAGGTTTTCTGATTTTTTTTTTCCGCTAGCAATTGGCAGAAAAACTAAAATTTTTAGAGGTTTTGAGGTTTACATATTTTTTAATGCATCGTTCAGCAATTTTTTTTTTATAAATTGTTTGTGCTTTTTTTTTTTTTTAAATGTTTTTATTAAATTTTTTACAACAAACAAAAAAAAAAAAAAAAAGGAAAACAAAGAAAATACAAAGGAATTTGGAAGTACAAAAGAGAGTGACAATCAAGTCCAATGATAGCAGTGTCGAGTATATACCTTCAACAGCTGGGTTGCAGGACTCCTCTCAACGAATTGGTACAAGACAAGTTGTATTACTAAAAAACATAACATCATTTCCCTCTTCTATGACTTAAACAGATGATCAGAATTATTGTATTTGTAAGAGCTGATTTATGTGGTGACTCCTGGGGGGCATTCGTGAATCCTGTTCCCTCGATCATGGGATACTTTGAATATAGCGATCGGTATCTTGAACAATGGTGTTACTGAGTAATAGTTCCGTATCGTACCACGTAGTGTGTCTAAATGCATAGATCGTTAAATGTTTAGTATGAGTTGGGAGTGATTGAATGTAAGATATCCAGATCGAGAAAAATTTGTCAGTTAATTGTTCTTTATTCGTAGTAGATTCCAGCCAATCCATGTGGAATATATAATGAAACTTTTGTTTAACCAGAGATAGGGGGGGTGCAGAAGGGGAGAGCCAGTAGTGCAATATGGCTTTCCGAGTTGCAGCCACCAACCGTTCCATTAGCTGCCGTTCAGCGCGTGAGATTTTCAATTGTGAAGGGGGTACCCCAAAGATTGCCCAAGCTAGCGTAAATTTATGTGTGTGCTGAGTAAGAGATTTCCAGTATATCTGAACGTCCTCCCATAGACTTTGAATATTGGGGCATAACCAGAGGCATTGCACGAGGTCAGCCCGGGATTGATGACATCTCAAGCATTTATCCGAATGTAAAGTGCCTATGTGGTGCCGTCTAAGTGGAGTGAGATACGAGCCATGTAGTATCTGTAAAGCCATTTCTTGATATTTGCTAACAGATAGCCTGCATAGATTTCGTGTTATATAGAAATATTTGAGGGGCCTCTGTTTGTGGAATTACAGAGGTCCATCTGAGCAGGAAAGTGTCCTGTGCTTCAGTCGATAGTGTGGTCCGAGTAAAGCGGTAAATCTGAGAAGTGGTTCTAACTGTATTATATCTAGGCCATAGTAGATTTAACGGGTTATCTTTATCTGTCGTGGAAAGATGTCGTAACACTTTTGTGGCATAATGAACAATTTGGAGTAGCAGCATGTGGTCGTCTGCCAGGAATGGAAATTTCTGGAGGAGTTTATCTTTAGGTAGCACCGTGAAAGCATCACCAACAATATCTTTAACAATTTTCAAATTTTGGTTTTGCCATTCCACTAGGGTTTTATTGCGAAGTCCCATCGGGAATGTGGGATTATCAAGCCAGGACAGATAAATGGAGTAACAAGGAGTCAATTTAAATCTACGTCTAATTGAACCCCACGTTTTATAGGTATCTATAAATAAAGGGTGTTCCCGCATGTCCTGTGGAATATCCTTCAATGGGGAATGTAAAAGAAAGTTGAGGGATATACCTCCCGTTAGAAGTTGGTCAAGTTCTGTTGAGGCATACATGTTTCTATTATATATCCAATCCCCAGCAAAGCGAAGTAATGCCGCCTCATTATATTCCCAAATATTAGGGAAGTTAACCCCACCGAAGGCTTTGGTCTGCTGCAGTTTAAATAAACTTATCCTTGGCCGTTTCAGCTTCCAAATAAAAGTACGGAACATTTTAAGTTTGTAGTCGGATGGTTTTATGCTGTACGGTAACATTTGCAGTTGGGAAACAAGATCATTTTGATTAAATGAATTCTCACCAAAAAGGTTAGATTTAGTGGGTCCCATTTGATCAGATCTTGTTGAATAAGATCTATGGTGTGTCTAATGTTGAGTGAGTAAATCTCGGTATGTTTTTTTGCCAATTTAATACCCAAATAGGTAATGTAAGAATGTGCCCTCCTAAAGGGAAATTCAGTATGTCCAATTGTTGCAACCCCTGGACCACCAAGTTCCAATGCTTCAGATTTGTTGAGGTTTAACCAAAAGCCTGCGAAAGTGCCAAAAACCTGAATGGTGTCCAGAATTGTAGCCAGTTCCAAATGGGGCTGATGGATAAACAACAAAATATCATCCGCAAAGGCTGTTATTTTAAGTCTAAAGTGTCCAAGTGGTATGCCTTCAAACGATTCATTGAGAAGTAGGTGTTTAATTAGAGGGTCTAGTGCAATGTTGAATAATAAAGGCGAAAGAGGGCAGCCCTGTCTAGTCCCTTGTTGAATTTCGAACGATTCTGAATTATAGCCATTAACCGTTATAAAGGTCTGAGGAGCATCATATAATGTTTTAAATATATTGAGCATATGGATTCCAAAATGTTGAAACTTTAAAAGTCTTCGAATATGTGCATGGGAGATTCGATCAAAGGCCTTCTCAGCGTCCAAGTTTAACAACAGTCCTTGCTTTCCTTTTTCTAGATTACACTGATATATTGTGGCCATAGCCTGCCTGATATCCTGAACCGGATACCTATTCCTGAGGAAGCCCATCTGATTAGAGGTAAGTATGCGGGGGAGAATGGTTTGCAATCTATTAGCCATTATCTTAGTCAAAATTTTGAGATCTTGATTTAATAGCGAGATCGGTCTATAGGAAGAAGGGTCCGCGGGATCTTTACCATCCTTGTGCAGTAGAATAATCCTGGCGTCAGCCGCTTTATCCCATAATGGGTCACCTTGCAAAACATTGTTGTACAAGGAAGTAAGTAAAGGGGTCGTCTCCGGTAATAACATTTTATAAAATTCCGCCCCTAGTCCATCCGGACCTGGAGATTTCCCATTTTTAAGTTTTGTAACAGTCATTGAGACTTCTGTTTCAGTTACAGGTGCATCTAAAATTTCCCTATCCTGGACCGTAAGTTTGTTCAGATGGGCTTCCTGTACAAACTTGAGACCGGGCTCAGGAGAATCAGGGGTTTTTTGATAAAGTCATTTAAAATGTTTCATCATCAGTAAGGTGATATCAGATGTATCCCTTGCCCACCCGGTGGGTGTTTTAAGTTTCTGAATAAAAGTCGTCCCCTGTTGTCTCTTAACTATAGTAGCCAATAATTTCCCAGATCTGTTTCCCCAGCGATAAAATCTGTTTGCCGTATGACTCAATCTATGTTGCATTCGTTCTGTCAATAAAGTGTTGAAAAGAGCCTTTGTTTCAGTGTACTTTTTTTTTGCGGGAGCGGAGTTAAGAGAGTTTGAAGGATTTGTAAGAGCGGGTGAGTTCAGTTTGTAGCAATGTATATCTTTCATCAAATGACCTTTTCTTTTTAATTAAATAAGCTATGATATGCCCTCGTAACACTGGTTTAGCGGCAGCCCACAATAGATTTTTGTCGTCCCAATGTATCAAATTGTCATCAATGTAGTTAGCCCAATGTTGTTTGAGATAGGTTCTAAAATCATCATTTTGATACAGATATGCTGGAAATCTCCAATTATGAGAGAAGGGTTGTGGATTAAACAATTTCAGTATCATTCTCATGGGTGCATGATCGGAGATGGCTATATTGCCTATTTTAGCATCTTGTTTGTGCTTTTTTTATTCTGATTTTTTAAAAAAAAAAAAGTCATGGCATTTGTGGTTTTAGAGAAGATTCGTTTATCCTTGGTTTCAAACTCTCCAAAACCACTAAAATAAGCATGCGAGTTGCAACCTTTTGAACTATGTTCTAAACACACATTAAGCACAAGAAAATGCAGCAACTCTGAACACTCCTGGGTACAACCAGGATATAATGGAAACAATTAGCTGGTGCACAACACACAAAAGTCTATGGGGCAAATTCACTAAGATTCGAAGTTGCGCCAGGCGCAACTTCGCCGCACTTCGCCAGGCGTAGTTTCGCCAGCGCTCCACAAATTCACTAAACTCCGAAGTTGCGCACAGGGGTAGCGTAAGGTTGCGAAGTTGCACTAGCGTTGATTTGCTATATAAAGCGAAGTTACGCTAGTGAAGGCTAATTTGCTTACGGCGCGAAATTCAAATTTCAATGGAGGAACACGTATCAGCACTACAAATGCCTAGAAAATCAGCAAATAAAAATTTTATTTTGCCCTACACATGTGCCCACTGTCTAGGTAAGTTGCCATGAGTCAGGAAATGTAGGGGGGAAGGAGGGGAGCCCCAAAAAAAATTTCGATCTTTTTCAGCCTATCACCCATCATGTAGAAAACACGCCAGCGTTTTTTGGGACATAGAAAAAAATTTGACTTTTTTTGAAACAATCCCTATCTACTCTATTGCACTTCGCCAGGTCTGAGGTGGCGAAGGAAGTCCAGCGTAAAAGGTAGTGTTCAGTACACTGCGGAAGTTAGTGAATTTGCGTAGTTACATCGCTAGCGAAAATTCGCCTGGCATAAGGATGCAAAGTAACATTTGTGAATTTGCGCAGTAACGAAAATGCCAAACGCTAGCGAATTAACGCTAGCGTTCGGCGCTTAGTGAATTTGCGCCTACCTCTTTTAGTGTTGTTTTTCCTGCCTTTGTATGTTAATAAGGTAAGTTAATAAGCTTCTTTTTTGGGGAGATAGACAATAAGTTTTGTTTTAAAAATGTACTTTTTTTATGAGCCTTTAAGACAGGCAGACTCATATTTAAAAGGGATCTAACCCCCCAATTAATTAATATTAACTTAATCAGGGTGCTTCACCGAGTTAGGTTTGCCACCTCACAGCATACATCTAAATGAATTGCTAATTAGCCATGCAGGCTGTGTATTATATATATATATATATATATATATATATATATATATATATATATATATATATATATATATATATATATATATATATACACACACACACACACAATATCAAAACAGGGGGGTTGTGGGAGCACTCTAAAAGCTTTAAAGTATATACTGTATATAAGTATAATAAATGCTATTGCATATGTACCCAAAACAGGGGTTATTTTGTTACAAAGTTATGATCATAAAATTGATAAGCCACCATACCACGTCAAGGTAAACCACGAATGGCGGTGCCTAACTTGTTTTCTTTTTTATGTGCATTCTGGCATTACCTGTAATCAATGTCCGTTGAACACTGTTTTTTCACTGAGGGCTAAATCCTCCCCAGCCAGCAATCAGGCTTTTAAAGGAGAGATATTCCCAAAACAAACGCCCAATTTTAAAAGCATAGGATCACCACTAGTTTAAAGGGGGGGTATGGGGTGCTACCTTACTACCATACCACGTCAAGGTTTACGTTGACATGGTATGGTGGCTTATCAATTTTATGATCATAACTTTGTAACAAAATAACCCCTGTTTTGGGTACACATGCAATAGCATTTATTATACTTATATATATATATACTTTAAAGCCTTTAGAGTGCTCCCACAACCCCCCTGTTTTGATATTGTATATATTGATGTGTGTGTGTGTGTGTGTGTGTGTGTGTGTGTGTGTGTGTGTGTGTGTGTGTGTGTGTGTGTGTGTGTGTGTGTGTGTGTGTGTGTGTGTGTGTGTGTGTGTGTGTGTGTGTGTGTGTGTGTGTGTGTGTGTGTGTGTGTGTGTTCCGTTTTCAATGGGTGAGTTGGCAACACATTACAATACATTATTTTCATTTTTAGACTGCTAATACCAGGCATTTAGCTCAACTAAAAGTCAGCAATTTAATACAGAACATACAAAAGGCACAGACAGTTAGGGCTGAACTCCATGGAGCGATGTGATGCGATAAAACAGACGACCAGTCAGAGGCGCTGGATATAATGTAAGTGATAGAAACACTGCAGCTAAAAAAACGGCATGCATCCGACACAACACGACTGTCGGATGCGAACACCACACACTGCGGCTTCATCTGACAGTCGAATTTAGTTTGTAGCTACGACGTATCTATCACTTACATTATTTTCTGCACCTCCGACTGGTCGCCTATGTTTCCAATCATCACGTCACATCGCACCACATTGCTCCATAGAGTTCAGGCCTTAGGGTCACTGACACTCTGGGCTATCAAAAAGCTGCTGAGCTGAAGCCTACAATGCAGTATAAAAATGTCTAAAACTGCTATATCAGAAACCACTTCAAAAATAAAAACACAAAGCAAAAGTGCTTAAAGAACCACACTGAGCACTCTCCCTATAGTGGGTCTTATTTATTTAATATACTTAACCTTCCTTCTCCTTGAAACAGGAAGTCAGTCTAAGAGTTATCTACTACACATGCCATGCTCTCTGACCAGCTTCCTGCTCAAAGGAGAAAGAAGTCTTGGCATAATAAAGGGGGCAGAGCTTCACGTTAGATTAGAAAGTTAGTGATTTCAGCAGCAGGTTTCATCTTTCTTAGAAAATACATTAGAAACATTAGGGAGAGAAGTATGTCATTTCTGGGGCTGTTTTTAGGGATATTAAAATAAAAAAAGTATTTACTTCTGCTTTAAGAAACCTTCCAAATGCTATTCATTACAACTGCTGATCTCAAAGCAAGCAGTCTGAGTGTAGGGATGCTATCTGTAGAAAAGATGATAGAATATTGATATTGAGATAAAACATCACTTAGGGGCCCATTTACTTAGCTTGAGTGAAGGAATAGAGGGAAAAAAACGTCGAATTTTGAATGTTTTTTTTTGGGTACTTCGACTTCGAATCGAACTTCGATTCAAACTAAAAATCGTTCGACTATTCGATAGTCGAAGTACTGTCTCTTTAAAAAAAACTTTGACCCCCTAGTTCGCCACCTAAAAGCTATCGAAGTCAATGTTAGCCTATGGGGAAGGTCCCCATAGGCTTAGCTATCTTTTTTGGTTGAACAAAAATCGTTTGATCAATGTAATAAAATCCTTCGAATGGAACGATTAGAAGGGTTTAATCGTTCTAATGAGCGATTTTTCGTACGATCATTCGATCGAACGAATATAGCTAAATCCTTTCGACTTCGATTTAACTTCGACAGTCGAATATCGAGGGTTTAATTAACCCCCGATATTCGACCTTAAGTAAATTCGCCCCTTATTGTAAAAAGTTAAAAAATACATTTTTTTTAATCTGATTGCTCCGCACATAAATGTATCTTCAAACAACTGCCATGAACGCAGGGGTAACTCACATCCCAACAGTTATGCATTATTGATGTTTATATGGTTTCTTCAAATACCGATAAAATAAATGCAGATGTATTTTGAGTGGGTAATTATACTATATTAAGGGCAGTTACGTGATTGTTGAAACAACCCACAGATAGGACACGCAATGTGATGCTCATCATGCAAATCCCGAAGATGTTAAAGGGGTGGTTGACCTTTAAAAAATTAACTTTTGGTACGTTGTATACATGGATAATCGGAAACAATATTGTTGATCGTCCCGACATTTTTCATACTATGGCAATCGGTTGTTTAGTCAATTGGACAGGTTCGATCAGGGGTGTACAACCTGCGGCCCGCGATGAATATGAATGCGGCCCAGCTTGAAATGCTCAGTTCCAGCAGAAAGGTCATAATAATGTAGTAATAAGTCTATTTAATATCCAGGTGTCCCATATTCCAGTGTATAGCTCCATCTGGTTATCCAACTGGTATTGTAGTTCTTTTCTGTGTATTTTCTTTACTTTTACAAATAAAAAGTGTTTGTGTATTTCATGTGTGGCCCCAGACAATTTTTCTTTTTCCAATGTGGCCCAGGGAAGCTATAAGTTTGGACACCTCTGTGTTAGATGATTTCTGTTGGCTAGCGATAATATCGCTGCATGTGTTTGACAATATCAATGGGTGACTGTCACTACTAGTGATGTGTGGGCTGGCACGATTCTCTCGCACCCCCATTTGTGGGTGGCCACCTTACACTGTCACCCACTTCTGCTTGCTAGCCCCGCCCCTTTTGTGAAGTCATCGGTGGGGTGAGGTGGAGTGTGTGTATAAAAGGAACCCGGAAGACTGTCTCGGGCGGGCACAGGTGGAGGGAGGGCGGAAATCTCGTCAGTTTTACCCAACCCGCACATCACTAGTCACTACTATTTGTTGGACGTAACTTTCTTACGATAGCCGACTTTGAATCAATGGCCAGAACATGGTCCGATTTGTTCTTTTACTACTGTATTTAATCTGAATGGTTAGTTGCAGGTCAAAACAATGTGCCATACAATTGTTTGTATGGTATGAGGCTAGAACCTGCACATCTATGGCCAGCTTTAAAGAGAGGATAGGAATGCAAAGGGCTTCCATTAGAGCAGCATTAAATCCTGAAAATCAAAAAAAAAACAAATAACTTTGAGGACGGCTAACAGGCCCAAGAACCAGTTGCAAAGCATTGGGCAGATGCCCATCATGATCCAGCTGCCTTTAGATGCATGCCCATACATCAAGTGGCAAAGAGGCCAAGGGGTGGCGATTTAGCAAATTAGCTCCTCAAACTAGAGGCATATAAGATACATGAATTAAATTTTGTAGCACCAAGAGGTTTGAATGGGCTACTTGACATGGGCTGATTTCTGATAAATTAATGTTAAGATTTCTGATTGTGATATCCCGACATCATAACAAATGTAAATTTATGACTTAAAACGGTCTCTATTTTTTATTTATTTTTCAGGATGGACAATCTTAAATCATGCCCTCTGCAAAGCTCATGGGATTTTTAATCTAAAATGAAACTTTAATTGAATCAAACTGGTGAGGTACATTAGATACACTGTCATTTTTTATTTAAAACAGGTTTAATTTTTAATACATTTTTATATCTTACACTTGATCACTATCAAGTTATAATGCATTTTTAATATGTAACAGAAAACTTACACTACATAGAAAATGTGTATTTTAGTAAAATACACGGTTGTTATGGTATATTTGATATAGCAACACAATGGAATGCACTGTCACTTTATGAATGATATGTGAGATACCTAATGACACTTCAATATGTTTGGCATTTTGCATATTCCAATTGACTTCATTGAGGCATGAATTAATGGATTGTTTGATCTGATTTTGGCTCCATTTTCAGAATGGTTAAGGGTATTTAATATGTGCACAAGTCATTATTTGTTATCTTTGATAAAGGTCCTGAACCGAAACGTTGAACATAAGTGGTATGTATGTGAAATAGAGATTTTTGTTTTAAATTGAATACAAGAGTGCTGGTCCTTACCAATTATATATCATTTTTTCTCTCCTTCCTGGCAGTGTTGTGGAGCTTTCATAATCTGACTCCTGTAGGGTGTGTTATTAATCCCAGTTGGGACCACAGGCTGCTTGTGCTGAGGCAGCAACCTTAAAATAATTAAATATCAAAGAAGTAGCTCTGTCAGTTGCTGTATGTTGAAAGCATATAATCACAAAAAGAAGTACTGCAAGCACCACATGTAGTATGTGGCCAAGAGAACATATAATTGGACTGATCATGTTAAAAGGCGCCTTCTGTCATGCTTTTAATTATAGAATTTTTTTTATTACTAAATGACTGTGTACATTGCAAGTAATTCATTTTACTATTTAAAATGTTATTCTTGAACCAAAATAATGTTTTTTTAGTTATAATATTGGTTTGTAGGCAGCCAGCACTTCAAGATGGAACTGCTTTTAGATAAGCTATTGTTTCTCCTACTCAATATAACTGAAGGAGTTTCGACTTTGGTTAGCTGGACTTGGATTTTTACAATTGAGTGCTATTCTCATATCTACCACTAGATGGGGCATGGCAGAATTTTTAGCAATGCAGGAGTCAGGGAGCCGTTATCCTGTTACCTTTCCATTGTTCTGTTGATGG
This sequence comes from Xenopus petersii, assembly GCA_038501925.1. Taxonomy (NCBI): domain Eukaryota; kingdom Metazoa; phylum Chordata; class Amphibia; order Anura; family Pipidae; genus Xenopus; species Xenopus petersii. Next base: position 195,008,234 of record CM076672.1, read on the forward strand.
GCTGCCTGGGGGTGAGGGAGGGGTGATATCACTCCAACTTGCAGTTCAGCAGTAAAGAGTGACTGAGGTTTATCACATGACTGAGGGCATCTGGGACACTGATAACCTGTCTATCCCCATGTCAGATTTCAAAATTAAATATTAAAAAATCTGTTTGCACTTGAAAAATGGTTTTCAACAAAGGATTCTGCTGGGGGAGCGCTGCTAAAGGAACAGTAACATCAAAAAATGAAAGTGCTTTAAAGTAATGAAAATATCATGTAGTGTTGCCCTGCACTGGTAAAACTGATGTGTTTGCTACTACTATAGTTCGTATAAACAAGCTGCTGTGTAGCAATGGAGGAAATTGAAAAAAGTCTATATGGCACAGGATAAATAGTGGATAACAGATAACATTATGTTCTACAGAGCTTATCTGCTGTGTAACCTGAACCTTTTCTCATTTGAATGGCTGCCCCCATTGCTACACAGCAGCTTATTTAAACAATAGTAGTGTTTCTGAAGCAAACAGCAGTTTTACTAGTGCAGGGCAACACTGCATTATGTTTTTATTACTTTAAAACAATTACATTTTTTGATGTCATTGGTGTGTTTTGTATTTGTAAAACATATTTTCCCATGACAGAATTCCTTTAACATCATGCAGTAAAATGAATTTCCTGCACATTTTTATTTTAAGATTGACATATTGTATGCTTTCGCAAAATTAAAAAAAAAAATCAAAATCTCTACAGGGATGGTACAAATATGTTACATTTATTTCAAGGATACAACAGAAGTACTGCAGATATATTAGTGGTCCATTGTAGCAAAACAGGAATAATTGTACATAATAAACAAAGAACATTTTTATGAAAATGCCTATATAAAGGTATATGTTAGTTTAAAAAAATGGCTGTGTACTGCATCTTGGACAATAAATAAAATGCCTAATTGCAGGTATATTTCATAGTATTGAAAGGCTGATGCTCATTGCTTTCATGCGGTTTGTGAAACTATAAATCAGTTATTAAAATTATTAGTTATCTGCCATATATTTTCTGGAAGAAGCACCTATTTCCAGTGTAACAGTATGTTTTCAGTTCAAAATATATTATTTTTTTTAAACAAAACAATAGAGTTATTAAAAAAGAATACATAAAAATGTTTTCTAACGAACTTCTAGCCCTTACCTTTGGCAAAATATAAAGAAAAAAAATAACAGGATGGGGGGGGGGCTTGGAGTGAATGGAGAATAATTCCTGCTTCAAAACATATAAAGTGTGTATAGGTGTTAAAACTGCTGCCAAAAGAGCCATACATTACCGTTTCCCTTTACAACTCAATAGCTGCACCATCGCCCTCCACAACCGAGATCTTTACTATCTTTTCTCATTATTCAACAGTCAGTCTCCTATATAGATCTCTGCAGTTATTGCCTAGTCACTGATTTGCTTTAAAATCACACCCAGTCTCCAGCTCACACATGGAATACATATCTCTCATTGTTAATGCGACTATTCTGTAAGAGAGAGGACAATGGACTGAATATAGTACATAAACCGGACTGATGGCACACGGTGCGTTTTCCCTGCGGGTGAATTTCAGCCTCAGAGCAATTAATGTGCAAAACAAATTTAAAATTTAAAAATAAAAAAAAAATAGGTGCAAAGTGTGGCAAAAAAAGAAAGATTTTGATCTGGCAATAGCCCAATAATATAGTCAGTAAAACGTAAATTCTACAGAAAACATTTGAAGAACAAATTAAATCGTCTCTCATTTTTGCTAATACGTCGGCAACGCGTCAGGCCCATAATGCCACATGTGTTTTTTTTTAATGCGGACGAATAAAGGATATGAACCTTGAAACGATCTGGTGTGCGGTCCTCTGATTTCCCCTCTTCCAAACCCTGATGTTACCCTCACCTTTACTGCATTTACCTGTTTTGTTTTTGCCTAAACATAAAATCAAGGTTTAACTGTCAATTCCTGGACAGCTTGGATAGATCGGTTTAACTACAAAGCTATATAAGGCATGGAATGCGCTTGATATGTCTCATACATGGCTGGTCCCTAAAAATATATTTACCTTGTTAAATGACTAGGGATGGGCGGATTTTCGCCTTGTTTTGCCGTGGAAATGACGCCCATAGACTTGTATGGAGTTGGGCATAAAAAAAAAACAAAAAAAAAAACAATTAGACGGCGGCAAATTTTTGGCGAAACGGGTCAAATTCGCCCATCCCAAAAGGAATGTGCCCCATGCTGCTTAAATATTTACATCAAACTCTCTATTAGAGTTACATAATAAAAGGTACTAAGGGGCATATTTATTATGCTGTGTAAAACAAAGTTCTATTAAAAAAAAGGGCATATTCTATTTTAGTTCTCATTGTCCCTAATAAGAAAACCAGTCTCTATGGCCCAAAGCAAATTCCTTTTAAATATTTCTGCAGGGCACAAAAGTCACATAGAAAGAATTCAAGTAGCAATTAATAGAGTGGCATAAAACAGAAGGATATAAAACTGTCAGACCGCCAAATGTTGAAGGGCTACAACTGTCAGTATTACATCATCGGTGGAACCGATAAAATATGCTTGTGACATATGGCGAGTCAAGGTTTGCCTGCTGCAGGGCTATTATACTGGCAGCATGGGACATACGCGGAAGGCAGAAAAAAGTGTCATTTAGAAAGGTCATAAGTAGGAAAGGTTCAAACAAAGTAATGGGGTGATTTTCTAGTAATGGGAGCTTAAGAAAAAGATAATGTGTGCACAAAATACTCAAGTAAAAGGTCTCCATCAACCCAGAGAGACCTCAATACTGCTGTAGTGATTACAATTAAGATGTTAAATGAAAAAAACAAGCTAGAATACAGTCTCTGCTCGTATGAAAGTCTATCATAAAATATTCACACAAAAAAGTGCCGTACAAAATTTAAAAATACCTATGCTCGACTAGAGGTGAGGTAACGAATGGTTACTAAGGTAAGTAAGGGTTAATTTAATACCTGGGTCAAAAAGCTCCTTGAGCCCTGTATTTAAAAAACAAAAACCCATACCCTGAACTGTGAACATTTATTATGGCAAATTGTGCTTGTGATCAAGCAGACCTGATTATTTTTACATTTGTAGTACATCCACTTCTTGCCTAGTCATGAATTTAAGGCTTTTCCTGTACTTAACCCTTTTCCTGCTGACGTAGCACCTCTTGGCAAGAAATGGGTTCATTTTCATTCAAGTGGCGACTTCTACTTTTTCCCCATTTTCCTAATGGCAATCTATTCTGAGCCATTCATTTAGAAGTTAATACAAAAGCAAAAATGTCATCTTTTAATTAAATATGGAGCAACATGCAGTAGGTTCTATTTACAAGAACTGTCAATTTTCTCAAGAGAATGCAGCAAAAAACCTTTATATTGAAAGCATTTATCTAAAGACATATTGAGCAACAAAACCAAGAACCAATATTTTTGCAACAACATCCTTTAGTGAAATAAAAAATAGGATATTAACGTATACAAGGAGGTATTTAAGGGCAAACACTAAAAAAAAAAAACTCAGCATCATGGTAAATGCTTTCCTTGGGTTTGAATTAACAAAAAAAAAAAATCCTTTACAAAAAGTGCACATCAGACCTGGAATTACAACAGTAAAACATGCTTTTGCAAGTCTAATTTACATGTAATGGATAGAAAACTACGCACTGTGGCACAGGTTAAGAAAAAAGGCAATGATACAATTTTTTCCTTTGCTTTTACTTTGAGACTTTTGTCATATTTGAAGTTATACCCACAGTGAGTTTTGTTTTTTAATTTTTTAAGCTGCAAAAACAGACACAAAGGAATTGCGCGATTATGGAAAAAAAAAGCTCAAGACTTATCGAATGGACAACATAAAAATTTAATTCTTGCCAACTAAACCTCTCAAAATGCCAAAAAGTCATCGGAAAGCATAATTTCCACATTTCTAGCACGTTTGTCATTTGACGGTCTTTCTTTCAATTTCATTTCTTTAATACAACAAATTGGAAAAGTTCAGTTGCATTTTTCTTTACCTGAAAGTCCACATTTTAGAAAATATGCCCTTGAGACTTGCCCCTGTACTGTCTTGGTTTTTCTATACCATGTATATAAACATCTAGGGCTCCAAGTCTAGAGACTTTACCTGCCAAGTGTGAAAGCTATTAAATATAAAAAATGGAGAGATATAAAAGTACAAAGGTATCTTTAACTGAAGATCCCTACTCTTCAAAGAACTAGTAGGACATTAATGAGACTAGCAGACAATGGTGTCAATGATGGAGTGCCATATGGCATATATATTTGGAAAGTATGCACATGAACAAAGAGTTTCAACACCTAAGGTTACACAAAATTCAGATATAGGTTTAGGATTTCACCAAATCTGAGCACTTTTTGCAGATCTCACTGAATCCTGAGTGCCGCCCTATAGATGAACCAAATGCCGAACTTTGAAGCACTTGACTCTTGAAGGTGGCAATTTTAGTATTTTGGATGATGCCATTTTTGGGTGTAATTTTTATGCACCCAGTGGAAATTTCATACAGATATTGAGTACATATTTTGTGGTGGATTTGGTACTGGCCATATCATAAAATGATGGACTTGGCAAATCCAAATTAACTTCACACTCATGCCGTCTGTGCCAAAATTCACATGAAATTCATGTTAAAATTCACAAAGTGATTCCAGATTGGGTTAGTTACTTGCAATGTGTTAGTGCCAAATAGTACAACTGAGCTATGTTTGCTACTGAGCTGGGTTTAGCAGGAACAATAACAAATATATGCCAAAAACTATAAGAAAAAATAAAAAGTAAATGTGAAAAAGAACGTTTAAACATTAACTACAAATTCTGTGCATGTTTCTAGTTCTGTGAACAAAAAAACAAGTTTTATAAAAATAGATCTCTCTGTAAATCTGCTGATTAACAAAGACACATGCAACAGGTCTTATGTCAAAAATGTAATTAGAAAGAATAAAATAACTTGGGGTTTAAGCGGTGCCTAATCTACAGAATGATCAGGCATTAGAACACAGACTGTTAAATGCAACACTGGACAAAATATTTACATGAATATGGAAAAAAACGTGTTGTGTGCTGGATTCTGCACTATGGTTTACTCTATTTAGGTTTATGGCTTACCTTGAATTATCCTCCTATTTTAAAGCTTTCATTTCTATTCTTTATCACTATCAACATGCACTTTCCTTGTTCAATATATAAAACGGTTTTCTACAGGGGATACTACATTGCAATCGATATTCTGTAAAACATAAGGTTAGGACATTCACAGATACACAGTCATAGATAGCTGGCAGGCTCAAAAGAGAGTAGTACAAGGCCAACCTAAGTCATTAGATGGGCACTATTCGTGTATTTTTTGAACAATCAACATGTAGAGTCCTTATTCCAATGAAAACTTTTTTTTAAAAAAAAAAACATTAACTTTACAGTTTTGAAGTAGAATGTCAAAGTATGCCATATAAACCTCTGTAGCACTACTTACATACAGTATGGTCATTAAATTTGATGGTCACAGATCGGTCTTTGTTTACAGCTGAAAGTATAGTGGTAGCAGAGCAAGAACATAATAGGTTGGATAACTAATGTATACCCGCTCTGTCTTAGTAGATCACTACCCCATCCCCTATTGTGACAACAGTATTAAAACAAAATAGTCTAACAAAAAATAGATAGCTGTGCAAATATAGTAAACATTTCAGTTCTTCTTGGAGGGTTTGTAGAGTTAAAGAAGAACACACTGTAAACATAGTTATAGATAAAATATATATGACCAATCAAATGAATCAGGAGGAGTTTGTCGGCAAACACTAAAGCTACATGCTGTTTATTGCGAACTCCTGCTGAAATGGTGGTAAAGCAGGTATTTATTTACTACAATTAAGGCCCGTTTGTGGGGCCATCCGACGGGCGACTTCGATTGAAATCTGTTTGAAAGTCAGCCAGATATAGATTGGGCAGGGTAAAAAATCCAGTCTGATCACGGCCGCATCTGTTGATACCGCCATGCAATCCAACCGCCCGTATTGCCTCCATTCTGATCCGATTGTTGGGCCCCAGGGCCCACGATGGAATCAGACCGATATCACCGACCTCAATGTGGGCATATCGGGAAGAGATACGCTCGTTTGGCGACATCGCTAAACATGCAGATCTCCCTATGTATGGCCATCTTTAAACGTAAGTGCTTCTTAACCATTTTAGGTTGGAATCAAATTAAATCTGGTAACCAGTGTTGCCATCCAAGAATTTCTTTAGACTAATGATTTATATACTAACGAATACTAATATACAGTCATGCATACATTCTGTCCTTGTGTAGAATGAAGTTTCACTCAAACGTTGTGACCCACTTAAAACAGTATAATCGTAAAAAAAACACGAATATTTAACAGAAATATTTTCCAAAGTATATAAAATTTGTATATGAATTTTTTACAATGAATTCATACAAAAAAAAATGTGACCCAAGCTCTGTTGAGTATATAGGAGCAGAATAACCCCTTCTTCAACAATTTAATGAATAAGGCTTAGGTGAAACATACTTGTTGCCTATTGCTTTATTCACAAAAAATCTATGGGTTTTGATATTTCTTGAGCTAAACAGAGAAATTGAAACTACTCCATGTTTGGCCCTTGCAAGGTAGGTACATATTTCACCAGTAAACAGATAATCCTCCTAGATAATGTGCGCTGGTAATCCTATTATTTATCTTACAATGACCAAACATGGAGTAGTTTGATTTTCCCTGTTTGAACCAAATATCAAAGGTAAGGAGGGCACTCCGAGATAGAAAAGCTTGCCCACATATATTTTTAACAAATTTGTATTTAAGATGCTAAATAGGGATGGGCGAATTTTTTTGTTTCGCTGCAAAAACGACGCGTGTCAAAAAAAAAAAAATCTTTGACAGCGTTGGAGACTTTTTTTTTTTTTTTAATGGCCGTCTGCGACATTTCACCAGCAACAAATTTTTGGCGAAATGAAGCGGGTCAAATTCGCCCATCCCTAGTGCTAAAATCAAATAATCCCCACAATAATTACAGGATTCAAATCACACAGATAAACATGGAATGATCTTGCACACTAATCAAGCACAAAAACGCAGGTGGTCTTTGCTCTTGCTGAAACGTTGGGGTAATTCCCTCATTCCGAGTATCCGCTTTCATACTTGTATGTTGTTTATAGTTGGGTGGTTTTTATCTTCATGGCTTTGATGAATATTGTCATGATGTACTGACACATTGACTGTAATGTTAGTTACATATAAACCTTTGATAAAGAATTTTAATTGCAGCACCGCTTGCCTTTTTGTGCTTGATTAGTGTGCAAGATCCTTCTATGTTAATCTAACTGAATAACCATAGATTTTTCCCGATTTAATCAAGCAAAATGTATGTTCACAGGCCATATTTTTGCAATCAAATTAAAAATGGAATATACTGCCCCTTTTAAGCTTTAAAGCGAAACAAAAACCTATTAAATGCCCTGGATTATTAATTACCAAAAGAATTTACCACTTTCAATTAATTAAAAACCAACTGTGTTGAATAACTGGGTACTGTATTTTAAAAGTGCATTAGAGGGAAGTCAAATTAGTAATAGGGTAATGTCTAGTCACAGTGCTATTATGAAACTGAATCTTAGGAGTTCTTTTCTTCTCACAAAAGCAGGCAGGAAACCACAGGAGCCACATTTGTCACCATCAAACTATGGTCCATATTTATAGGATGGTGAAAAGATTAAGTATTCTTCCCATTTGAGGAAATGGAACAGTGATAAATAATAGCACACTGTGCAGTAATGTTAGCGAACTAGTAAGCAGTTAAAGAATTGAAACCAGTGGGGATTATAGTGCATTACTCTGAGGGTTAGGCTGATATGTACAAAGTCTTTATATAGACATTGTTTAGGGAAGTCTCACAAGACATAAAACTGCTGCCTTTGGTGGGGCCTTTTACGATATTTAACAATCAAGGCACATGCAGATAAACTAAATATGGCAACAAATGAAGTATTTGGTTAAATCCCCGTGTGTAAGAAAAACACACCAGAATAGGATACTAAGATACAAAACAAAAGTCCATGGCTGGTTTCCACTATGTTATTTTCTTTTTGATTAAAGAAAGTTCTTTCTGCATTTCACTGAACTTTGGACGATTCTCTGGTTTGTATTCCCAACACTTTTGCATTATTCTGAACACCTCCTCTGGACAATTCTGTGGAGCAGACATTCGGTATCCTAAAAATAAAAACAAAGCCAAAACCAGAACAATTAAACTTACACAGAAAGGCAAGAAACATACAGATTATATGGTACAAAAGTTTTTAACTTTTTAAAACACATAAGCTTAACATTTTTGTAGAGCGCATACAAGGGGAAATAACACTAGCCACCAAACTATTAATCTTATCCTGAGTATTCAGTTTGATTGCTGCCCGGCCAATTTTTTACCGCACAAGCTAGTATTTGCTGGTCAAAAATCTCTTGACACGGAGCAGCAGCAGAGCCATTAAAAATATGTAATTTATTTAATTACATTAAATTAACATGACACAGACTATGATTGACACGTTTCGTGGCTATCGCCACTTCCTCATAATGTATTTGCGGGTAAATTTATGATACACTGAACTTTAAAGTCCCAGGTCCGCCCCTTAAAGGAAAAATCAACCTGTGGGAAAAATAAACATGTACCCCCCACCCCAGGTAGACTCCCTTCCTCCTCCCCCCAGGCTAACTACCCCCCAGGGGAAGTGTCCCATACTTACCCCTCGGCGCAGATTCTTCCAGTGGAGTTCCACGCATCCATCTTCCACGTTCTCTGTAAGCTGATCAGGCAATTTCCGTGTAATTCCGCGCGGTTGTCGTAAACCGCCAAACTGCTCCAACTGCACATGCGCTGAAATGCAGAGCTTTCAGTCATCTTACAGAGGAGCCGGAAAATGGACACGTGGAACTTCGCTGGAAGAATCTGTGCAGAGGGGTAAGTATGGAAGATGGGGCACTTCCCCGGGGGGGGGGTAGTTAGCCTGGGGGGGGTAGTTAGCCTGGGGGGAGGAGGGAGGGAGGTCTACCTGGGGTGGGGGGTACGGGTTTAATTCCCCACAGGTTGATTTCTCCTTTCTCCTGATCTAACCAGAGCCCACACAACATGTACCCTTTCTGTTCATTTTTCTCCTTCCCCATCCTCTTGGCAACATCCTGATGTCAGAGCACCGCCCCGTTTATCAGCCCTTTCTACATAATGAACTGCCCCTTTTTCGACACCCCCAAACACATACAGTAACTTTATTCTAAAAAGGTGGTAACCATAATGGTCAGATTTATTATACCCCGACACTGGAAATATTCCGTGGTCATGCAGTCAGTGTGAATGGCAGAGGTCCCTTCAACCATTTGAAAATGTTTGTAGCCTTCATGATGTTTGGGTTTTTTTTTTGGTGGGTTTCGATCATAAACTTGATTAATTTGAGCGTTTCAAGTTATTTTCCAGGGAAAACTCAATAAAATAGAGTATTCTGTTTTTCACCACAAATTCACCGATTCAAGGTTTTTCCATTTTTTCATAAATTATAAAACATTCAAGTTGTGCGTTTATTTGAGGTATAAAAAAACCTCAAACTCGACCTTTAGTAAATAACCCCTAAATGTTAGTGTGTTTACTTTGGGAAACTATATGCTTTTTCATTTGTTAACTGCCCTTTAATAGATGACATAAAAATTAATTTTGTGTTTCAGTCCTTTCAAATAAAAATGTTAGAATGAGAATATTAAAGTGTTCAAATATTAGTGAAAAGCAAAATATATATTTGCACATATCTTTCTACATAGACCATCTACTGATGGCGTGTAATGAATTTTACTTAACCCTTTTCTACTTGTTCGCGTGCTTGCTGATTGGTCATTCCAGGGTACGGGCACACTCCTAAGCTGAATGTTTCCCAGAGAAGTATGCCAAAGCTCCATACATCACTCTCTGAACTGTACCGGCCTGGAGGAGATAGAAAAAACAAGCTTAATCCATTTACAATCACACAAACATAATCACTACACACGTTGAATGAAAATAATGCTCAATATTAAAATGGAGATGTCGCCCTAACTTAGTCACATGACCAGGGGCAGCTGGGAAATTGACAAAATGTCTAGCCCCTTGTCAGATTTCAACATTGAATATAAAAAACTGTTTGCTCTTTTGAGAAATCAATTTCAGTGCAGAATTCTGCTGGAGTAGCTCTATTAACTGATGCGTTTTGGAAAAAAACATGTTTTCCGATGACAAGATCCCTTTAAAGAAAAGTGGAATTCACAGAAAATTGTATTGCTACTTCATATCCCCCAACCGTCCCGTTTTCTGCGGGACAGTCCCGTTTTGGCTGTCTGTCCAGCTGTCCCGGATAGTGGACTCAAATGTCCCGCATCCCTGTGTCTCTCTCGCTCTTCCTGCGGTTTTCGCCGAAGTCTCGCGAGAAGAGACTTTGGTGACGTCATCATAAATTTCATGAGACGCGGAGAAGAGAGGGCAGTGAGCTGAGGAGGGAGCGCAGCCAGTGGTGTGGAATTGGGGCGGGAGTAATTGTAGGTTTTTTCCCTGCAGCATAGCGCGTAGGGGATTGGTATGCACGAGCACATATAATTCTACAGCCTGCGTGCGCTCGTAATATGCACTGGAAAAGTGCCCGATCCTTCCCCAACGCTGCTGGTTCAGAAATGAGTCACATTCTTAACACAGTCCGTCACATCACATGCCTTCTTCTTTGACTCTCGCCCCCCCAGAAGGGTATGTCAAAATGCAGATTTAGTGGTCTGTATTTTCAGTGTCTGGGGAGTTGAAGCAGGAGAGAGCTGGAGTTGTGTGTGGGGAAGGGGGGGGGGGGCACGGAGGAGCACGGAAAGAAGTATTTAATGTCACTTCACTAGACTGTATTTAGGTGGTTAAATTGAGGAAAAAGGTAGTTTTTTTTTAATGAAACATTCTTTAATCATAATTTTTCTACAGTTATCATTAGCCATGATTTGCCTGGCTAGCATGTAGCTGCTACCAGGGCTGCATTAAATGTGTGGTTCACCTATAAGTTAACTTTTAGTATTTTACAGAATGGCTAATTCTAAGCAACTTTTCAATTGGTCTTCATTATTTATATTCTATGGTTTTTTTAATTAAATACATGCTTTTTCTGACTCTTTCAAATGAGGGTCAGGTCACTGACTCTATCTAAAAACAAATGTTCTGTAAAGGTACACATTTACTGTTATTGCTACTTTTGTTTTCCTCATCTTTCTATTCAGGCCTCTCATATTCATATTCCAGTCTCTTAGTCAAATCAGTGCATGGTTGCTAGGGGAATTTGCAACCAGATAGCTTAAAATGCAAATGAAAGAGCTGCTGAATAAAAAGCTAAATAACTCAAAACAAACAAATAAAAACTGAAAACCAATTGCAAATTGTTTGAGAACATCCCTCTCTACATCATACGAACAGTGAATTTGAAGGTGAACATCCCTCTTTAATATATAGGCACCTAAAGGCATGCGCCTAGGTCTGTGGCTTTAGGGAAGTGCCTCTTGTTTGCCTATATAACTTTGACCACTGACAGTGCTGTTATATTGTTTTTTCATTGAGTTTCACAGAGACACTGAGACTTGAAGGCTGAGTAACGTAATTGGAGGGGTAGATCTAAGCAAGGTATGCAGGCAGGATAAAGGAGTGAATAGAGTCTTATCTAAAGGGTAACAAACATACCAAGTGAAGCTGCATTTTTGCGAATGTTTTTGTTAAATGGGCGTGACTTATGGGGGAGTGGCCATAAAATGGGTGTGGCCATTTTTTCCCCTTTTGGCCCTCTTTTTTAATCACAAATGTTGGGAGGTATGCTACTTTCTGCCCTTTCTTATCACTCCCCCCATAATTATAATACAGTACAGAGGAGCTGTCTACCTCTACAGTCTTCTAAGACTAGTGAATTAGGACTGTTTTGGCACTTTAAGTGACAAGCTGTAAGTAACCACGACAACATAGTGAAAGCATAAACCAACATCTCTTTAGAAGCAACCAAGAATGAGGACTACGGCTGAAACTTGCCCATATGCCTTTAAATATGTAAATCTGGATTGCTGTCCTGGGCATTAAATAACCATACGTTGTCAACGAGACTGAATTTGTTTGATGTAATTATTTGAAATATTTTTGCCAAACAAAACGAATAGCTAGTGCAGCAGCTATCTGCATATGCAGAAAGTTCTTTCTTTGCATGTTTACCGTTATGCCTGTTAACAGGCAACATCTAGTTTGCACTTGAATAACACAGATATTTACTAGTGAAATATAGTAATTACATCTAGCTGTAAATAATTTCCATACTTGCTATTCAAGGAGAAAAAAAAAAAAAAAAGGGAAGCTCTACCTTTTAATTTTTAGCAACAAAAAAAAATATGCCATTTGTAAAAAAACACTTGTCTTACAAAAGCAATTTTCTTAGACTAGATTAAAGGCGATAAATTTAGGTAAAATGTATGGTTAAGAAATATATAAAGATCCCTGCTTCATTTTAAAGGGATCCTGTCCTTTTTTTCAAAATGCATCTGTTAATAGTGCTGCTCCAGCAGAATTCTGCATTGAAATCCATTTCTCAAAAGAGCAAACTGATTTTTTCATTTTCATATTCAATTTTGAAATCTGACATGGGGCTAGACATTTTGTCAATTTCCCAGCTGCCCCTGGTCATGTGACTTGTGCCTGCACTTTAGGAGAGAAATGCTTTCTGGCAGGCTGCTGTTTTTCCTTCTCAATGTAACTGAATGTGTCTCAGTGAGACATGGGTTTTTACTATTGAGTGTTGTTCTTAGATCTACGAGGCAGCTGTTATCTTGTGTTAGGGAGCTGCTATCTGGTTACTTTCCCATTGTTCTTTTGTTTGGCTGCTGCGGGGCAGTACAGCAGTAAAGAGTGATTGAAGTATATCAGAGAACAAGTCACATGACTTGGGGCAGCTGGGAAATTGACAAAATGTCTAGCCCCATGTCAGATTTCAAAATTGAATATAAAAAAATCTGTTTGCTCTTTTGGGAAATAGATTTCAGTGCAGAATTCTGCTGGATCAGCACTATTAATCGATTCATTTTGAAAACATTTTTTTCCCATGACAGTATCCCTTTAAGTTTAAAGGGCAACTATCATGAAAACTGAAATGAACAAATTTCATCTCGTGGAATTAAAGTGATACTGACACTAAAAAATTATTCTTCAAAATATTTATGTACATTAAGTTACCTATAGGTCATGTTGATCGTTTCTCACTGATAGTTCTACTTCTGTAAGTAATTGTTACAGTCAGGCTTAGTTCCTGAGCCTGACTGTTTTGTCAACCTGACTGTCCCTTCTTAACCTGTCATTCTAATGCTAACCGACTGCTGCTGCACAATTATGGCAGCCCCCTCATAGAGGAACATGGGGGATCAGATGGGTAATGTAAAAGCATCTGTAAATACCTTTATGCCAAAATTATAGATAGCATGTGAAGACAATATTATGATAGATGTAAAAAAAAAAGGTTTAATTTCTGGTGACTCTTCAAAGATTTTGAGTGAAAGGTCAAACACCTAATTGTACTTGCATTCATGGGCATGTATCAGAGCTAGCTGTCCTTCAGAGTAAAGACATATGAACTGCATATATAGGCAGATTGCTTGGAGGATGATATTGAAGAATAACTTGATAACTTCAAAAACCTCAACAGATTTTTTCATTGTTATTTAGAATAGTTCTTATTTCCATATGATAAAGCTTATATTAAATTAGAAATTTTGCAATAGTTGCTCATTAATTTTAGGCGGGCCATACACAAATAGCTCTTTTGAAAACAATACAGGAGCAGCCTCTTGGCCAATTTTCTCACCCAGTTAATAAGCCAAATCATGGTTATCCAATCATTTGAATCCTGTGCAAAGCCATAACAAGACATCAATGGTCCAATGTACTCGTTGCATAATGTGATTTTCAAAGCTGCCTGATAGATATGTGGCTAAGCCCTTGGCAGATATGGGTTAGAAAAGCAACCCATAATTTTACCCCAGAGCCAATTTGCAGGGTCTGTTACCCGAGACCCTGGACTGGTGCTCCAGATCTGGAAACTGAACAGGCCACTACACCATGACACGACTGTAGGAGACATCCAACCAAACACTTTTATAAAGAACTTTAAAAGGCTGCACTGACATTTGGATTTACTTGTGGGTAGCTATATATAATTTGAATGAATATATTCTATTGTATTATTTAGAGTAGGCTACAGAAAAACAGTTGACTCTTTAAATGGGACCCGTCACCCAAAAAAATTATTCAAAATCCCATTTCATCACATTAGTCAAATTAACTTTAATTATACAATCTAAATAATTTAAATCTTGTTTCCTTCATTCCTTAATTCTTGTTTCCTAAATCTTGTCCATACCCATGCCCTGGCTAAACAATTAAATGGTAAAGAGAACGGGGGAATGTGGGGAGAGCAGTGACATCTAGGAAGTGCTGAATATAAAGTGAAAGTAATTGCCTGCCCAGCCTCTTTGCCTAAGGCATAGAGGAGGGGCAGACAATATTTGATTGACAGCTGTGATTTTTAAATGTGTTTACAACAGCTATGAATGCTTAATAAAAAATAGAAATAGGATTTCATGTTTAACTTGAAATTAACTTTTATTATACAGATTTGTGTCTGGGTGACAGGTCCCCTTTAAAATGTGTAGGGGAAGCCTGTTATAATTATTGGAAACCAGCACAAAGAAATGATGAAAGCTAAGCAAGGCAAAAGCATATGCAAAGCAATACAACTGTCAAATTTAAACTCAATGATGCACAACAGCCTGCTTTATAGATAGCTGTTAAGGTTTTCACTAAGGCCCACATATAAAATGTTTTAAATATATCTGATCATAAACTTTACTGGTCTCTACTCCAAGTTTAATTAATGTTCAAATGAAGGGATTATATTATGTTTACCAGTAAAAGGGAATTCATTGCAGGGAATATGGTACTGGGCCATTGGTTGCTGTAATTAAATTGTATATGTTAATATTAGGTCAAAATGAGCACTTACCAAGAAGCTATACCAGCTAGTTAACAAGATATATTGCTTTATAGCCTTTAAATACATGTTATCAGTTGGGGGGGGGGAAAAACACACTGCCAAACTATATTGTATATCGATATTTATCCTGTGCTTTTGCTTATCTACAAGTCCTCATACGCAAAACAGTTTTACATCTACTGTATATATTTAATTCAAGTATAGGAGTAATTGCTAACAATTATAAATGCAACAATTAAGCTAACAATTATAAATGCAATTCTGACTTGATCTGGCCAAGAAATAAGGGAAAATGGATAGGGTTTAAAATACTTTTAGCTCTGTTGCTTACACATGATTTGGAGAATAATTTTTTTTATATAGCTCACTAAACCATTAAAGTAATAAGTGAGATATTTGGCATCAGAGGATTTAGTGTGTACTTATACTGAACACATGTTCCAACTGTGATAAACAGTTTTTAAGGTTCATTCACTGTGATAAGCATCTTTAATGTGTTAGTGGAAGTCACACTGGCTTCCTTATCTACTTAATTATAATTCTACACTTCATTCATTTCATAAGTATATGCATTATGTAATTATATCCTTAATGATGGCAGGAAAAAGGGGGCAGAGAATACTTTATAAACATAATATGTTATCACCGAGATCACAAACGCCACTTATTTGGCAAACCTGTCATTAATGTAGAGGCTCTCATTACGTTAATAGGTTTTTAACAGAGAAAAAAGTGGTAAATATAAATAGTAGCAAAAAATATACATTATAGATTATTACGTTCAAATTTGCTCCAATTAAAGCTATGTTTATGGACCCGTTTCCCAAGTTGCCTGTGCGGTTATACACAAAAAAATATATTTTCTACCAAACCAGAGTATCCCCTAGAAAGAACATTTATTCTGTCATGAAAACAAGTTTTGACTTTTTGAATCAATAAAATGCTGGACAACTTGATAAAATGCTGTAAACTCAGGCAGGTTGGAACACTTTTAGGGGAAACCTGCCCCACTCAAAGGAAATTAGAAAAAAATGTTTTAGCAAAGAAATGTTAACTTGTCCCAAAAAAAAACTTAAGGAAGAGAAATGTTAAATTAAATATTCTTGTCCCATACATGGCTTTACATAAATTCAGTACAAAAAGAAGTTTTCTACACATTTAATTATTTTTTCAAATATGTATTTGATATTTAATTTGAATGTTAGGATTTACTACTTAATATGATTTACTACTTGCTTGTGCACTACTATTTATGCTCTGTGTTAAGAAATGTTAGTTATCTCAGTTTCTTCAATTGTAAAATGTTCATAGGGGGGTTATCTGACATTCCCAAGACAATGGGCTTTCTTCTTTTTCTTTTAAGAATGTCTATGCATCCACTGGCTTAGTTAGTTCTTGTTAG
Organism: Xenopus petersii; assembly: GCA_038501925.1. NCBI lineage: Eukaryota > Metazoa > Chordata > Amphibia > Anura > Pipidae > Xenopus > Xenopus petersii. The sequence goes on from CM076672.1 coordinate 195,024,751, forward strand.
TTTCTATTTTATTTTACATATTACTTCATTGTAAGTTATACATTCTGTATAATATGTCATTGTATTAATCTTCTTATTCTGCATACTATTTGTTATCATATTGATTTTTATGATTTATTGTGAAAACCAAATAAAATATTTCAAATCTAAAAAAAAAAAGAAATGTTAGCAGTGCAACTTATTCTTACATAAGTAAATCTTGACCTACATATGACTATGAATGACAAAAGTTGGAGAATGAATTGGGAAAACGAGGAGATAATCTCTGTATGTGCTTATCCTAAAGAGAGAGCATACAAGATAATATACGGGTGGTACATCATTCCCAGCACCAAATGCCTGATGGATCAGTTAAATCAGTATTGCTGTGGGCATTGCCAATTAGATCTGACATGCAGGGAAATGGTGGCAGAGCTTTTTTCCTGAATCTTTCCTTCCAGGGAAAAAAGTAAATTCCAACATATTCCTTCTTTATATGTGAATTTACTCATTTAAGATACAAAGCCACTTCATACTAGCCACACATATCCTTGCTGCAGCTAGGCCCCTTTTTAGCAGCTTATTGGAAAAAAAACCCCTTCTCTGGAAAAACTCCCTTGATAATAAAAGTGAAATGGATTGCAGCAATAGAATATTTTATTATCTGAATAACAGAATTTATATCAAAGAATTAAAATGGTCCCCCTGGACAGAATATCCATCATCTCTGCCTTCAGAAACAAACACCTCTCCATAAGGCTAATACCCCTGGAAATTACTTCCCTTCCTCTCTTTTTTCTTTAGAAAAACAAAACCATACCGTCATGAAATACTGTCATTAGGGGACAATACTGTGGAAATTGTAATGATTGTTGTACAGTATATTTCTTAAGTATGTTGAAAACTTTCAAGAAATATTACAAATAAAAAATGGAACCTGGTAGGCCAAAGTACTGCTATAAATGAAGCCAGCAACCTGATATTAACCCGGTTCACAAGCCATAGCTGTACATTAATCCTTGAAGCACTGCTTTCAGTGTTTCAGCATTCGAACAATATACATTTAAAATAAAAAAAAAACCAGAGCACAAGTAAACATTTATAAACATATGTGCAGCACAGCTCTGCTTCTTGGCTCTAAGTTGTAATGTAAGTTAATGGGCTAAATAAACAACGCAGGGTAAATATTTCTATAGTTACTACAGGTTTGTCATGCTAGAGCCAAAAATGACTTTAATGTGTTCATAAAATAAATATCATGCTTGGTTTCACTACTCTAGAGCAGAACCATTAAACTTTTTCCTGCATTGGGCCAGTTTTCATACACATCACATATTTGGGGGCAGGTTACAGTATTAAAATGGCATACACAAAAGACAATGCAAATTTGGAAGGCTTGAGGGGCCATAAACCTACATCTGACAGCCACATCTGGCTTGAGGACTTCTAATTGGACAGCCCTGTGAGTAAGTCAGTGTCTTCTAAATATGTTTGATTTCCAATTTACCAATTAAAGAAATGCTGCCCTGAAATAAAACCATTCAATACTGAATGAGTGATAACTAATGTGCATGCTCTATAAGTTAATTGCCTATCCATGATAATCCATAATTATAGCAGTTACTGTTTATGCAGGACTGTATCAAAAAACATCTGCATTCACTTTGCTGCCACACCTTACAGATAAATATTTGATTGGTCTCTATTAAAGGAGAACTAACCCCCCGCTATGTTAAGTCCCCACTGGCCCCCTCCCTGCCTGCCCTCTCCACAGTCTTACCCCAGAATTCTGCCCCCTCTTGAAATAGTGACTGCACATTCAGAGTGAGCGCAGCAGAGTTCACAGGCGCCATCTTCTTCTCTTCGGTAATCTTTGTGAAATGAGCAGCGTAATATCGCATGTGCAGTTGGAGCAATCTTCTGGTTCGCGACAACTGCACATGGGCACCAAAAGACAGAAATTGCCGAAGGTGAGGAAGAAGAAACAAAGATAATCGAAGAGAAGAAGATGGGGCCTATGAGCTCCGCTGTGCTCACTCTGCATGTGCGGTCACTATTTCAAGAGGGGACAGAATTCTGGGGTAAGTCTGTGCAGGGGGAGACAGGGAGGGGGCCAGTGGGGACTTAACATCGCTGGGGGCTTAGCTCTCCTTTAAATCAGGCCAATCTTCTTCCATGGAGTGGTCTCTAGCACTATGTGGATAATAATACATTCAAATCCAGTACTCTGTGACTACTAATACCATTCAGTGGCCTTTTAAAAGACAACACTCAGTATGCATTCAGAGAGTGTCCTGCTGGGAGTACTTTTAAAAATATAATTTCACATTCCTTACCATAGTTGAGAGCCTCTGGGGCTGTCCATTTAATTGGGATCTGCTTTAAACCAGAAGATGAATATATTCCATCATCCTCTTGACGAGACATGCCAAAGTCACTGATTTTCAAAACATTATTCTCACCTACCAGGCAGTTGCGTGCTGCTAGGTCCCTAGGAAAAACAGGAGAGTGTCAAGGAAGAATTGAATTTACTCTGATTAGCAGATGCACAGACACAAGTAATTCTACGGCTGGTGATTTTTACCCTGTAGCAAAAAACACAACACTTTGTTTCACAAAATACATAATATGTTATAGACTAAAAAAGAGAAAATGCAAACTTTACATCTTGCCTCAAAGGAACTTCTACATTACCAGTAATTTTTATGTTCCACTTATAAACATCTTTTTTAGTAAAACAATATTTCAGTGTCTAAAATATGAACTAAAGAAGCAATAAGAAATTCAGCTATTTGGCAAAATTTGCCTGTACGCCATCTTTAAGGATTTACTATTAATAAACACAAGCAGATTTTTGCATTTCATAAATATAGCAAAGCAGATAGAATTCGCTCCATAGACATCTCTCAAATATCTCGGTGCTAATGCAAAAAGAACTAGAAGTGAAACTTACAAGGTCCTTTCGAACATGTTTTAAAAACCATATTTTATTTATAACTTTTTGGTCACATATCGAAAGAAGTTTTAATCTGTGACAGAAATGTTGAAGAAAAAAAACTTATCTTAATTGTCTCATTTTTTCTTAAAGACCTGTGAGTGCCGTCACTTAAATGGATGTAATTCTTCTTTTACTGGGATTATCAACACATAATAGGAATAATTATAATTATAGGAATAATAAACAGTTTGTGTCCAGCCTGCCAGTAAATGAGTGTTAACACAAGGCTTATACTGTAGATCAGGGGTCAGCAACCCGCGGCTCCAGAGCCTCATGCGGCTCTTCGTCATGCTTGCTGTGGCTCGGGACAGGCAAGACGCAAGCAATAATCAAGCAGCTCTTGTGCAACCGTGCAGCAGCATACCCCAGACCAGACTGAGCCTTTGCCAGTGGCCCCCCCAGGACATTTCTCAGAGATGCTGGGGGTGGCAGAGGACACTTACAGGGTGGGTAATTTTGAACTGACAGCTGAGATTTACGGCTCTGAGCTGGAGTCAGCTGGAGCAAAGGGGACGCATTGGCACTAGCTGGCGGGGTGACAGATACCTGCACTCTTAGGCAAGAGCAGCCATGCTGAGCCAGCTTCGTCCCGAGGAGCTGAGGGTGCTAGTGGGGAGCATTGCATGGTGCATCAGAGAAAAGTAGAGAGCCTCGCACTGCTCCTCCACAGCGCTCCGCTGCCCCTCATTCAGCGATGCCTACTGAAGTCTTCTCGTTCCCCATGTGCCAGCTCTTGCTGCTGCAGCTGGAACCTGTCACCCTCCTGTGTGGGCACATGTTCTGCAAGAGATGCCTGCGTGCCAGCTAGCCACCGCAGTGCTGCCAGTGCGGAGGTGACAAGCTGAAGGGCAAAATGGAACGGCGAGTCTTCTAGGGCCCAACACTCATTGCTGTTTGAATAGCCATGATCCGGAGAGCCAGAGTGCCTTAATCCTATTGTATTTCATTATATATATATATATATATATTATGGTGCAAGGAAGGTACACCTCTCCCAGAATGCTTTTTGAGATTGAACAGATGTAGAGAGAGAGAGATAGTGGACCAGTCTGGTCTACACTGTAAGAAGTTAAAAAGTATCCTATCTTGTGGAAAACTCAGTTGAGAATAAAAATCTATCATATCAAGGAACCCAATATTCAGAAAGCTCTAAAATGTTAAAATGAGAAAGAGAGAATGAGAAAGCTCTAAAATGTTAAAATGATTTAACTTTTTTTCCTATAAAAAAACAGTAACTGGCACAACTGCTTGTACATAGCCCATACATGTCCCATCCAGACGTTTAGTAGAACTAGAACATTCATAGAATAGGAAAGAGCCCAAGCAAAGTGTGATTATTAACACAACATGTTTTGAGTGTCAAGCCCTTTATCAAATCACACTTAATAAAGGGCTTGACACCCAAAACATGTTGTGTAAATAAACACACTTTGAAGAGATATCTGCTTGGGCTTTTTCCTATTCTATAAATGCTCTGGTAACTGGCACTTGATTTTAACAAAGCTTCATGAATCCATACTGGTGGCAAAAAATCCTATTGGGTTTATTTATTAAAGGGCATGTAAAGGCAAAAAAAAATAAAATCCCATTTTCTTTAATGAAAAAGAAACCTATCTCTAATATAATTTAAAAATGTGTACCATTTCTATAAGAAACCTGACTGTATGCAGTGATATTCTCCCTTCATTTACTGCTGTGGTAGGAATTGTCAGATGGTCCTTAAGTGCTGGGTAAGGGGAAACAATCATACTTATGAACAGCAGGGGGAGCCCCGCCTTACTTCCCAGCCATGAAGAACTCAAGCAACTTTGATTGTTTCCCTGTAGAGCAGTCGGCAACTATGTAGAGATTTGTATTAGATTTTACTTTTCCGTTACATCCCCTTTACCGTCTCCAACTCCAGCTACAGGGACAAAGATCCAAACAAAAATTTAAATAGATAAACAGGAATTCTATTTGGGGGATTATTTTGCTGCAGCCACTGGTTCTACAGAGTTGGAGAAAGTTTGTATTAAACAATACAAAAACTATAAAATCAACATTAGATTAAATGACAATAAAGGACCAAGTGCAGTCTGCATATTCTGATTATTAATCAGTCTTGCTGTATCGGCTTCTGCTGATAATATTTGTTGTGTGCTGTTTTGATAATTTATGATGATCCCTAAGCAGCCCAGACCGCACTGAGCATGTGCACAGTCTTGGTCTAGCAAAAATGTTTAACAAAGTTACAAGATGGTGACCCCCTGTGACCAAATGTGAAAGCATAAATCATTTGTTTGATTAGGCTTGTGGTGCAGTTCATGTTTTAGCATTTCTAGCCTTATTCTATTTTAGACTTTACTTCCCCTTTAAGATCTAAATTACAGGAAAATCTCTTATTTGAAAAAAACAAAACAAAAACAAAACATGTCCCAAGCATTCTTGATAGATGCCACACCTTTTTTCTTTGGGCAAACAAACCCATAGGGCTAAAAGGAAATTATATGGCCCCTTTAACCAGGAATTGTAATTTGACAGATCAAAAATACGTAATAGAAAGAAACAAAATGTCCCCTTTGAGATATTTTGCATGCAAAAATTAACTACTATTTCCAATGTTAAACAGATTAAGTGATTTGCCTTTATAAAACAGAAAATAAAAAAGCTCATATCCACAGATGCAGGGGGGACACTTCATTTATTTCTATGCTTTATTTATGATCTATGGGAATATAAAAATGATAAGCTTCTCCTACTTCACAATTTATGACTGCAAACCTATTTCACCAATCAACATTTCTTGAAGGTAGAACGAATTTAATCTCGGTTGTTTAATATGGTATTGCTCAGTGACTTTGAAATAATGCCTCTATGTATGGAAATGTTTCAACTATACAAATGATTATGAAGATTTGAGGCTCAGCCTTTTAAGCTAGCAATAAGGGGACAAGCAGTCAAACAACCAGATGTAATTAAGATATTTTAGTAGCCTGCATATATTTTAAACAAAAATGGATGGTTTCCGTGCTATTTTTAATGAAATCTCCATACTTATTCACAGTATGACATAAAATAATAGGCAATATATTTCAACTGCATTGCAGGTTAGGGGAATATATTTACATTATGGAATAAAATGGTGAGAATACGGCATTCAAATATCTTATGCTTGCAAGTCAGCTAGCCAAACAATACAGCTATTTTTAGGTCCTGTGTTAGATAGGCTTTGTGAGAAAGCACCTACTAAAGATTTCAATTTCATCTGTGGAACCAATACAGACTTCCTTCCATTCATTATTTTTAAGTAATGCTTCTTTCTCTGTCTTTTCCAGGTTATAAACATAAAATATGTCTCAGCAGCATCTGAATACTTAGACTTACTAATTACATATTTACTTCTCCCCATTGAGAAACACACAAAAACACACAGAAAAAGATGGCTAAAACAATATATAAATCAGTTAAAGGGATAATGTCATGGGAAAAAATTTTTTTTTTCAAAATGAATCAGTTAATAGTGCTACTCCACTTCTCAAAAGAGCAAACCGATGATTTTATATTCAATTTTGAAATCTGACATGGGGCTAGGCATAATGCCCATTTCCCAGCTGCCCCAAGTCATGTGACTTGTGCTCTGATAAACTTCAATCACTCTTTACTGCTGTACTGCAAGTTGGAGTGATATCACCCCCTTCCCTTTTCCCCCCCAGCAGCCAAACAAAAGAACGATGGGAAGGTAACCAGATAACAGCTCCCTAACACAAGATAACAGCTGCCTGGTAGATTTAAGAACAACGCTCAATAGTAAAAACCTATGTCTCACTGAGACACATTCAGTTACATTGAGAAGGTAAAACAGCAGCCTGCCAGAAAGCATTTCTCTCCTAAAGTGCAGCCACAAGTCACATGACTAGGGGCAGCTGGGAAATTGACAATGTCTAGGACAGCTGTCATGGAAAATAAAATACATTTTGTCCCAAAAATGCAAACCCAAAGCTAATGGAGGGGGGGAGGTGGATTATGGAAACTGCCATTAACAATTTCATTAAGATCTGTTATATGCAATAACAGGAGACCCTAATGGGATCCATTGTCAACTACACTGATATTTAATGTATTTTTTTGAATAAACATTTGTATGCAAAATAATTTTTTTCATGACTGTTTCAAACTGCATTGAAGAAAACTAATTTCATGACAATAACCTGTTAGGGGGCATGACTGCTAGGTGGGCATCAAAAACCGACTTGTCCACTTAAAGGTCAACTGTCTGCTGATAAATATTGATGGTTCTGAAATACAGAATTACTATTTTCCATAGTCTCTTGCTTAAAGGAGAAGGAAAGGTTAAAACTAAGTAAGCTTTTTAAGAAAGGTCCATCTAAATATACCAGTAAACCCCCAAAATAATGTTACTCTGAGTCCCCTGTCAAAAGAAATACTGCATTTCTTTCCTTCTATTGTGTACACATGGGCTTCTGTATCAGACTTCCTGCCTTCAGCTTAAACCTCTTTGCCCTGGGCAAGAGCATGCTCAGTTTGCTCCTCTCCTCTCCCCCCACCCCTCCCTTCTCTACTGTAATCTGAGCCCAGAGCAGGGAGAGACTCAGGCAGGAAGTGATGTCACACCACATTTATACTGCAGCTCCTATTCTAAACAAACAGAGAGTTTCTAGAGCTTTTTACTCAGGTATGGTAAAACATTCTACAGAATAAATATAGCATTCTAGCTTGCACTATTGCAGCTCATCTATTGGCAATAAAATGCCTCCGTAGCTTTCCTTCTCCTTTAAATAAAAGCACCTTCTATATGAACGGATTTGATTATTCTCTGTAACAAAACATTTCTTCTAGCTTATCTAATTCATGTTGATGGCAAAACAATAGTGATTTTTAATGCATTTTAGTATCCTTAAAAAGTGTAGCTCCACATTATGAAAAGGCCACTTTCATAGGCCACAGCATCCGTTCCAGCAATATTAGTGACCTACAATGCTACATTTGATTCTGCATACTTATTTAACCTAAGGATGTTCTTGATAAACACACAACTATCAACGTCCAATGATTAACAACAACTGAATTCTTATAATAATTACTTAAAAAAATACATTACATTCAACTAAATGTATAATGTTGTGTGCCTTTGTGAAGTCAACCACATCCCTCTTGAGCATGTAATTTATGTTCCTGTCCAACCACGGCTTCCACTGTATTGTTGTGAAGCAAAACTGGGAATGAAACACCAGATCATTTTATCTTTAAATAACCACATGAAATTCAATTTCTTTCCTGTCTCAGCGAATTTTCCTTTCAGCAGCCAAGAAAGCTTGGTTTAGGAAGACCAACTTTTAATATCCTTCAGGAATAATATAATATTTTCACGTACAAAACAATATTAGTCCATGTACTGCTACTCCATAGCACAGGATCTGTACTCTACAGGGTTATAAACCTACTTTATCATTTTGGCTTAAAAAAAACAGAAAAATATAGCTTTGCACATTTAAATTAGTACATGACAGAAGGAATTTTAATAACATATAATCTGCATAGTTATAAACATGCAAAATTAAATTTAGAAGCTATTAAATTCCAAGAAAAAAATGTTTAAATTAACAAAAAACCCTTTGTTTTTCATTAAAGATTTGATCATTAACATTGAATCAAAGCACAGGGCCATGTAACCTTGATGCTTAGACAATCAAGGTCATCAGATCTCCCAAGAAACTGCAGCTATTACTAGGCAGTGAGACTGATAGATGGCAACTCTGTTTACTGCCATAAGCAAAATGTAATCCTTAATATAATACAGTTTAAATCTTACAGTTCTGTCTCAGGTGACACCAAAATATTACTGAAAAGGACCATTATGCATTCAGTGTTGTAACAGAATAATTGGTTGTACCTGAGAAATTGTGCCACATAAAGGCTGCATACCTGTCTGACTTGCCCTTAATTTATAATATAATAATCTGTTCTCTGTCCAGCTAACAAAATGGTTTGCAGATTACTCAGGTTCAAGTACAAAGCTTTATACTATGATTTCATTATATATTCAGTTGGCTGTGAAGATTGATTTTTTAGAAGAAGCGGGTGATGTACCTTGGACCCAGGCTGAAGGTGTTCTTTCTGCAAAAACAGATCTACATGGCCTATTCCTGCTACATTTACAAGAACCCCTGAAAAAGTGAATATTTGTTTGCCTCAAATTTCACTTAATGACTCAGACTGCCCCATACAAAATGTTTTTCCCTGATCTTTACCATACCTGTTAACAACCTGCTTCGTGTTCCGTATATGTTGACCAAAATTGCTTCTAGAGTATGATAATGGATTTTAATTTATTATATTGCTGAATGCCATTGCTTTTTCGCTTAGGCAACTACTAGAACAACTTCATCTAGTTTTAAACTACCGTATATACTCGCGTATAAGCCGAGTTTTTCAGCACCCAAAATGTGCTGAAAAACTCAACCTCGGCTTATACGCGGGTCATACCGTAGATATGCCCAGCAGTGCGACCCCCTGTGACCCGGCCCCAGCAGGACTGTCTGTGACGCCGCCCGGAGCAGGTCCAGGAGCTCCGGGCGGCGCGTCCTTGCCTGCCGGCGTTCGCTCCCAAAATGGCGGCGCCCATGGCCGCCACGTGGGTAGCGGCGCCGGCAGGGAAGGACGCGCCGCCCGGAGAGTGGACACAGTGAACCGTCCTGCAGCTCTTTCACAGGGCCCCTGGCGGCCATTGTTAAAAGGTCCTAAAGCTTGATTCCAAGTTTGCCAGCAGCAGAGTGCTATCTGTGGAGCTGTACATGTACATATAAATTGCCTTGTCACTCCCCTTTCATTCTGTCATCATTACGCCAGGTACATAGGGCGGAGAACAATGCTGCCTGGCAAGTTCTTGCTGTTGTCAGATAGAAACATGCCAAGCTTGTGACTTATGGTGGGAGTCACAGGGAACTCCAACATTCAAATGTACTGGGTGCCAGTATGTGAGGTTCAATGGCTATTTATAACCTGGCCCACACTGATCCTTCTCAGGGTAAGCATATTTTTGCAGTGTCATGTTCCTGCTGATGGAATTATGGGGAGGCTCTTTTAAATAGTTTTAGATAGATTTCTATGCCATAAAACATGATTTACACATTCACATTTTGAAATCTGACATGGGGCCCCTAGGCTTATACACGAGTCAATACATTTTTCCAGTTTTCTTAGGTAAATTAGGTACCTCGGCTTATACACGGGTCGGCTTATACACGAGTATATACGGTAATGTCAGAATTATTTTTCTTTCTACCACCCTAGAGATTATTTGCTTACCGTAGATAAATTTGCAGATTGCTTCAGTTATATGCCACTCTCTTTACTTAATTCTGTACAGTTCTGGTCTGTTTTTCAAGCCAGCTCTGCACAGTATTTAATTCAATGAAGTGGTATATTGAGGAAGCACAGTATTATTAACAACACATTAAGTGCAAAAATATTCTGCAGTGCTGTAACAGATCGGTGTATTAATTGAACATACATGTTACATTCAAAATTACAACCAATAACCAAAGAGGTAAAGAGGGCCCTACCCAACTGAGCAGTGTTACCATGTTTCCTGGAAAAGATCTTTCCAAGAAAGATTGTTCATTTCAATACACACGTGTAGACTTGAATTGTCAGATATAAAGGTAGAAACAATAGAATTCTACCTGTATCTGATGATTCAGCATTAACAATGGCCAATGTTCTGGTGACTTCAAAGGCGCCAACATTTTTCGACCGGCCTGATCATGAGCCGACTGACATCCAAGTCTTCAATATCAGTCGGCTCGTTTCCCACCATACACACTAAATATCGCACGAAAATGTTTTTGTACAATATTACTGGTGTGTCTAAGGTCACCTTTACTCTTCTGTAGCTCGCCCACTGTAATCTGTCCTCTCATGTCTCTCTTAGATACTGAAATCTTAACCAATGTGTCATTTAAACAGTAATGTGTAAAGAATTATGTTATTCAAATATTATTCTGGATAACAACTTACAATTACTTACAATACCAATTCTCACAACTTTTGTGGAATTGGAATCTGATTTATGTTCCAGCCAAAACAAACACATTCAATGACATAACTTTACAGCGTAAATAACTTTATAGGAAGCATCTATATGTTAACATTTAGTATATTACAGAATGTCCTGCTTTAGCAACTTCTTAGTCGTTATTTTGTTAAGCAGGTTTACATTACTATAATAAAGAGATTCATGATATAATGCACATGCTTATAGGGCTTATTTATCAAAAACTAGCGTAATGTTAGAGGTTTAATCTACTCTGAAGGAGTCCTATATTTATTAAAAAATTGCCATAAACAGATCCCATTGACTTCTACAGGAACCCAGCAGCTTTTAGCCACCCTACTGGCGGGGAGGGTTCTCATTATGTAATTTTTACATTTTTTTTCTACTTCAAATAAACTCGTGTTTAAAAAAAAAAACCCTCAAATATTGGCTTATATATTTAAAAAAATCCAAATATAAAACACTTGATTGAATAAAATTGTGGAAAAAACTCGAATACCGAAAAACTCTGTTTATCAACTCAAAAACTTAAAAAAACAAATTAAAAAAAAAAGATTAAAGTTTACTTTAAAATTTAAAAGATTTTTAGGAGTTAACTCAAATTTTTAAAAGTCTAATTGAATTTTTTTTAACTTTAAGACAAAAGTTTTTTTCCACACTGCAAACTGAATTCAACTGAAAAAGAATCAATGAAAGGGATCATAAAGCTCTATGATGGAGTAAATTAGTACTGTGCAAATGTGACAAGACTTCTGTGGTTTCGACATGTCCACAATGGAAAATAACTATAATCAGTACCACAAAGGGCCAATTTATTAAATGGGCAAAAGGGGGGTCCTCCAAGATCACCATAAGACCTTTCATCTGCTATAATGTAGTAAAGTTCCTCATAACAGACTGATTTATTTTACTTTTAGTTTGTTTGGAATTTTATCTTTTTTACTCTCATGGCAGTTGGTCCAAGTGGTGCACCTACACAGAAGTTCGAGCGCTCACTTGTACTCCATATACCTTTTCAGGTGTCTGGTGCTAAATAGTACGAGACCCCCTGCTCAGGGCCAAAACAATTTGCAACAGAATCCAAAGTCGCTGTAAAACACAAATCCATTTTGGTAAATACACAACGTGATTTTATTGGCTCATTGTAGACTTCAAAATATGGCGACGTTTCGGGTCACGCAGGGCCTTTTATCAAGCCTGAACTTACAATCTAAGTGCTGTGTTAAATAGTTTGGTATGGGGGAGTGGTGTGGTAAGGAAGTGGGAGGGACAAAGGGAACATCCAATGATCAATGGTTCAGGCATGTCCACATTTACATATCATCAAATGTAATTAGAGTGCTCTATTTTACACTCAATCAATTGTCCAAAAAGTGTTTCTAGTATCAAATTGTTATAAATAGTGCAAAAACCTTGTGCAAGTCCATATATCTTAAAGAAATTTCAGTCTAGACTGTGAAAATACATTGAGAAAGTGATACAACAATCTGAAACTCACAAATGGTACCTCTACAGCATGTTATACCCGTTCTTTCAAAGGCACTTCGGGTGGTGGTGCACCTAGACCGACTTTTGCTTTGGTAAAGACATATAATTTCTTTATTGCCTGCTGTGGCACAGTGCTTGAATAAGTGAGGCCGAAAATGTATGGAAGTGTATGAATTTATTGTGCATGATGTAGGCTAGAGGTTGGTCTGAAGAACAAATGGTTAGACATCTAGACATACCATTAAACTAAATCACTACTCTGCCTTATTATATTCACCTTCACTTGTTGGATGGTACCACCATAACAAATATCTTGTGGGCAGCTTTAGGGGCACCACCAATGAAAGTTTTCCCCAGGGTTTCCTGGCACCTTGAATCAGTCCTTAATACCATTACCTGTCATGTCAACTTTCATAGAGAAAGGAATGATGTAAATGACAAAACCTTCCCTGTAAAGTCTATTTCCAGTGAGATAAGAGTCGAAACTCAGTGTGGGCTGAGATTCAGGAATTGGGACTTATATTTACAGAATCACATCCACTAACCCAATAGCAATGCTAAATACCCTGCCCACACCAGGAAATTACATTATTTCTGGTTAGTAAAGGAGAGCTAAAAGCACTATGCAAATATGGGTGGCTATAAGGACAGCCCATAGAGCTGAAATGGGTAAACACAGACCTTTGCTATTTCACTCCATTAGCGTGTTAGGGTAGGCCTCTATGTGAATGGCGTAGGTGCACAGTGAAGTATTCCAAGATAAGAGCAGAGACCTTTTTAAGTTAAAAACAAATTCTAGGCAAATTAAAATTTGCAAAGCAGCTCCAGGACACAGAAGTCAAGTTGAATTATATCCGAGAAATATAATTTCATTAATTTTGCAATAAATATATCTACTTGGCCAGTTTTAGTTTTCTCCCTCGCACTTATTCATGCTTGGAGTTCCTTTGCTTTTACTCCAGTATTCTCATTAAATAATAATTTACAATTGCTGTCAGAACAAATAAAATATTATGTAATGACAGTCGCTATCATCTACAAATAATATAAGATGAATATTACACATTTATGAGTTTCCCATTATTAGACATTGAGCGAAGAAGCACCAGGAGACAAAACACACTGTAGCGGAATACAAATTAGCATTGCCATGGTGATAAAAAGATTTTCTTTCATCAAATTTTATAACACCCATAATACTCATGAACAACTTGTTTGTAAAAAAAAATAAAAAAAAGTCAACAGGTTATCAAAACAAAGACGTTAAACACAGTTATGAAACGCAATAAAAGTAAAACCTGCCAAATACAGTAACAAATGGCACATAAAGGGAATGTCAACCCAAAAAAAGTAGAAGCAACTTTGCAATATACATTCATTACAAAAGTTCTATGGTTTATTTGTATATGTATTGTTATTGAAAGCAGTCCCTTTCTCTTCTGTAAGACAAGGCAGTTGATTGACAGACCTGACTTTGTTGGGGAACTCAGACTTTTGCAACATTGTTTAAAGTAACAACCAGGAGTTGGGCAAAAACTGCTTTCAATAGCAATTGTTTTGACAAATATCTTTAAAAACACTGAAAACTTTAATAAATGTATATCCAAAATTTCCTTAGAATTATGCTTATTTTTATTAGGCAAATTTTTATTTTGGGGTTGACTTGCCCTATAAGGAACCATCTAAAAACTTTGGGGTCAGGACTGTGTAACTAAAAAAATTACGGCATTACAACGAATGACAGTTTGGTATATTTCCTAGAGAAGCTACACAGCTACAAGTGGTGGGCAAAACAGAACCAAAAACCTAAGTCCTGACTCCTACATTAAACACTTTGTAACATTGTATGTAGATCTATTAGATATTATAATACAACTAGCTTCTTGGATGTAGTTATGCAGATATGGCAGATATTATACAGAATGTTTGGGACCTGGGGTTTTCCAGATATTCAAATAAATGCAGGGATGATTTTGGGGCTGTTGTCTTGGAGAAGGTCAAAAGGGCTGCATTGCTTAAAGGGATACTGTCATGGGAAAACATGTTTTTTTCAAAATGCTCCAGCAGACTTCTGCACTGAAATCCATTTTTCAAAAGAGCAAACTTATTTTTTTATATTTAATTTTGAAATCTGACATGGGGCTAGACATATTGTCAGTTTCCAGGTGCCCCCAGTCATGTGACTTGTGCTCTGATAAACTTCAGTCACTCTTTACTGCTGCACTGCAAGTTGGAATGATATCACACACCTTCTCCTGAATTTTTTCATTGGTTATGCAATTCAGTTAATGTGTTTTACCACCAGTGATTCAAACTGACACCAAAGACAATCAGGAGATTTGTGGCCCCCAGGTAGCTCAGATTTCCCAGGGCGACAAATCTCCCTGTGCACCATTACCCTTAAGGCATTATTTCTGGTCAGGTGATCTGTGAGGAACCACAGAGACGGTCACAAAAAGGGGGCAAAAGGGAAAACATCTTAAAGGGCAATATTTACTGTTAAGTGTATGCTAATATGGTAACATTATTTAATAGATAAATTATTATAAATTACCTGTAGGTTAAGTATTTCATCTACAGATTTGTTTCTCTAATAAAGATTATTTTCGGCTTTGCTGGTATTTTTAAGAAATTTTCAGACACAAATCTTTTACATAGTTGAGGGTACTTTTTTTAAAAATCACTAGTACAAAATACAAAGAATTGGACCACCATTCTTAGCTAGTAAACAAACTAGCAGCACAATGCAGGTTTTTGGCAATTGTACCTCACTCTATTCACAAAAAAGGTTTATTGTTCTGAGCAACACCTTACATTTACAACATTTTAATTATAGCTTAGAAAAGAGCTATAATTTTCCACAGAGTTAATTGTTGTAGAAACTGAACTCTATTTAACAATTTTTTTGGTCTAACAATTTTGTAGATGTTGAAAGCAGCTACTTTTTATTTTAAACTAAAAAGAGCCCAATCTTTTTTTACCCGTGAGCCACATCCAAATGTAAAAAAAGTTGGGGAGCAACTCAGGCATGTAAAAGTTCCTGGGGTGCTGAATATGTGTTGTGATCAGGCCAAGATTTGTGGAGCGGCCACCAAGGCCTGGGCCTAGGGCGGCAAGATTTTAGGGGGCAGCATGCTGCCCAACCACACCCACATTGGTTCAGAAAGACTGGGAATGCACAGGAGATACAATATTTTTTTAAACTTCCCATGCGCCAATCCCCATTTCTCCATGGGATAATAAATGGGAGGGTACGGGGCGACAAATGACAGGCCTAGGGGGGCCCCGCTATGTAAATCAGCCCCTGGCTGTGATTGGCTATTTGGTAGCCTTTATGTGGATTGGAAGCCTACAGGAGTCAATATTTGGCAGTCCACTTGCCTCCAAGCCAGGAATTCAAAAATAAGCACCTGCGTTAAAGGAACAGTTCAGTATCTGGGTAAACAGATGACTGCAAAATAAAAAATGTTTCTATTATAGTTAGTTATCCAAAAATGTAATGTATAAAGGCTGGAGTGACTGGATGTCTAACAGAACAGAACACTACTTCCTGCTTTTCAGCTCTCTAACTCTGAGTTAGTGACTTAAAGGGGGGTCACATGGGACATACCTGTTCAGTGAGTTTGCAGTCGATCCGTAGCACACAGGTTAGATACAAAAGCAAACCGTTATGACCCCCATGTGGCCCTCCCTCAAGTCATTGATTGGTTACTGCCTGGTAACCAATCAGTTGAAACCAAGAGAGCCACAAGTTTTTTGTTCCGTTAGACATCCAGTCACTCCAGCCTTTATCAATTACATTTTTGCCCTGCTAACTATATTAGAATTTTTTTTATTTTCAACAGCCCAATTTTTTTTTTAAAATTGAAAAATTCCGTTAAGGCCACTAGGAGCAACTTCCAAGGGGTCGGTTGGGAAACATGTTGCTCATGTGCCGCTGGTTGGGGATCACTCAACATGAATGTTTCTTTTCATTATAAGAAATTAACTAAAACTGCCAAATTAAAGCGGATTACAAGTTAGAGAAAAAAAACACACACAGTTCATGGGCACTTGACCAGATCGTTCGGGCAGTGTCCTCTAAAAATCAGTTATTGTTTGTTTTGGTATATAATCTTGTATGTTCAATGTATACACCAATTTCTTGCACAGCACTGCGGAAGATCTTGCTCTTTTCAAATAAAGTATTAACAATAACAATAATGGTACAAAATACAGAGAAATTCTGATTAATTCTCAAAGCACTGTGTATCATTCTCAAGACCCACAGTCATTATGCAAGGCAGAAGTGGAAATGGAGATATTCCAACAACAAGAAGCAGGTTCATACACTGGTATAATAAACAACATCACTGACAATATTACACGATCTATCATTGCGATATAAAGAAAGGAAATGGTGTTTAGCTACAATTCCTGCTGAAACTGCTGTAGAGAGATTAGGTGGACATATGACAAATGTACGACAAACTAAAGGTCAAATTACAGAGGCAACCTAAGTGTTATCCCACTGACAGTTCGGGGAGACTAGTCACCCCGAAGAGGAGATTTGTCGCCGGACGACTGATCTCTCCGAATCGCAGCGCAAATCTTTGCCCTTAGTGTTGTTCTACAGCAGTGATCCCCAACCAGTAGCTCGCGAGCAACATGTTGCTCTCCAACCCCTTGGATGTTGCTCCCAGTGGCCTCAAAGCAGGTGCTTATTTTTGAATTCCAGGCTTGGAGACTAGTTTTTGTTGTATAAAAACCAGGTGTACTGCCAAACAGACTGTCCTGTAGGCTGCCAGTAAATATAGGGGCTACCAAACAGCCAATCACAGCCCTTATTTGACATACCCATGGATTTTCTCATTCTTGTGTTGCTCTCCAAACTCTTTTAACATTTAAATGTGGCTCACAAGTAGAAAAGGTTGGGGACCCCTGTTCTACAGTATCAATCACACACCACAGTGACAGGAGTCAGAATTCTGCCACTGAAGAGAAAGCTTGCCCTTTCTGTCCATAGGACTAAAGTTAGCATGTAAATAACTGATAGTGAAGATCAAAAGGGTCAACATGTCCTTAGCTGCTAGAATACTAGTATTTTCTATAGCTGGAAAAGTACATCATAAGTTGAATTAGAAGACCATTTTCGGTAGGTTAAAATGAACTTCGTCAGAAATGGGGAAATTTAAGGCAAACTATTGTAATGTGGACATAAGACTCAGCACTTTACAGTCAATATTTCATTATACAAATCTTGCAATGATATTTAGAATTATATACTAGACTCAGGCGGTTTTTTATCAAAGGTCGAATTTTAAAACTATGAGCTTTTCTAAACCTCGAGTGAACTCACAACTGGAATGGTTTCTAATTTAAAAAAAAACTTAAATGGAAAAAATGGCAGCTAGTTCAGGGTTAACAACCCGAAAACTCAAACGGATTGAGTTTTTGAAAAGCATAAAATGAACACAAATATTCTCAAATCCATCTGCCCTCATCTGAACGTAAACATTTCTGTAACAAATGTTAATCTACAGGTAACTTTTAAATACAAGATTTGTGGTCAGAATCGGAGTTCATTATAAGAAAAAATGCCAATGGCATTCAATTGATTAAACTCAAAGTATTACAATTTCTCACACTGCTGTAAGAAATATGTTTAATTTAGAAACCCTGAATAAAATGTAGTTTAGCATAATCTCTGAATGACAGGAGAAAGACCACAAGGGT
Source organism: Xenopus petersii (assembly GCA_038501925.1). Lineage (NCBI taxonomy): Eukaryota > Metazoa > Chordata > Amphibia > Anura > Pipidae > Xenopus > Xenopus petersii. Next base: position 195,042,984 of record CM076672.1, read on the forward strand.
AGTTTAAACTGAAAAGAAAAACAAAAAAAAAAACCCTTTTAAAGTTTCAAGGAAAATTCAAGGAGGGCATTCAAGAGATCTACTAGCAATAGTTAAAGAATATAATGTACATTTTCAATAATGAATATTTAATGCCACTGAAACCATTGCAACGAAAGAAGCCAGAATGGAAAATAAAGAAAATTACAGCCAGGTGTCTCTGTGATAACATACGCAGCTGAATCCACAAGGAAAACAATCTCTATTAGCTGTGCTTTACAAAATTAAACTCTGATGAAAATCATTGTTGAACATTTTTTAAAACTTTTTTTTTCTACAAACAATATGCACTGTAAAGTTTCCACATTAACACTGCAAATTGTTAAACTCACAAAGGGATTTTTGGGGAAACCATAAAAGAAACATTACAAAAAAAAAAAGTTAATTTGTTCAGTAATAATGGTATTTAAGATATATATAACATAAATAGGGTGATAGACACAAAAGGGACGACACAGCAGTGTATTAAAATTTGTATGGTCCCTCACCTTGCTTTATAAGCACCTTTATAAATCCGAGCCCAGGGCTTAAATAGACAGACAAGTAAAAAAAAAAAAAAAAAAAAAATTAATTATTAGCATGCAGCTGTGTATGGTTGATGGGCAGCGCTAACTTTGGGAGAAAAGAAAGCCACATTGTTATCAAATTGATAACATGAACATTAATGAAGTGTCAATATCAATCTCTACATCATGACAACATTATAAAATTATGTTTACAAAAATCTTACTAAACATAACAGACTATGGGGCAAATTTACGGAAGGGCGAAGTAACGAATGATGGCGATGATTCTCCAGCGTTAGCGTTTCTAGGCACTTTGTCGATTTACTAACGGGCGCAATCGTAACTTCGCTAGCAAAAGAGACAGACGATGGAGCTCATTCACACTCTATCGGCAGGCAAATTTAGGCTCTGACGAATGGACGTTACTCCGCAAATTCACTAAGATGCGGATTTTACTGAGCGTTACTTCTTTCACCAGCTCAGACCAGGCAAAGTGCATAGATCTTCCTCAATCTTCTGTTACTTACATCATATTTTTAGTGGAAAAAGTGTCTAAGTCCCAAAAACCGGTGGCATCTTTTCCTTTTTTCAGAGTGATAGCCTGCAAAAGTCCTTAAAATTTTTTTTGGGTAACCCCCATACATCTAACATATGGAACATTAACTATATAGTGGGCTCATGTGTTATAACAGCTCTATTTTCTTTTTTAAGGTTCTCTGGACTTGTGTAATGTAATGTATTTGCTGCAACATATAGGTCCATTCAACATTACATTTTCCCGACATATGCAAATTAGCGAAGACCTCTAACGAAGTTGCGCTAGGCATAATTGAACACTAGTGCATCTTCGCTTTGATTGCCGAAGTAACACCAGTGAAAATTCAACAGCGTTCGGCGCCCTGGACGAAACGTCGCATTTTAGTAAATTAGCTTTGTCGGAGTGAATTCCCTGGCGAAATGTAGAGATGGTTGCGAAGCCATCGTTGGCAAATTTTCGCAGGTTAGTAAATTTACCCCTTATAGTGAAAAGAGTTCACAGCAGCAGTGTATAGGACTTTATAAAGTAAAGGTATGGGACCCATTATTCAGAATGCTCGGGACCTGGGTTTTCCGGATAATGGATTTTTCCATAATTTGGATCTTCATACCTAAAGTCTACTAGAAAATCATATAAACATTAAATGAACCCAATAGACTGGTTTTGCTTCCAATAAGGATTAATTATATTTTAGTTTGAATCAAGTACCAGGTTGTCAGGACTATTGGGGATTGAATCCCTGGTCTGCAAGTTGACTGGACAGTGCATTCTCATGCTGAGCCACTGGAGGCAGTTGGAGCTCACACCTCGAACTGTCAGTGTAAATTACTGCTATTCCATGTCTCCACCCCTAATCTCATTGAAGCCAGGTGTCGGTGATCTTATCATCAAGGCTCTATATAAGCCATTACCCTTCTGCCAGCTATTGCTGGATCATTGATTTATTTCTGTGTTCTAGTCCCCTTGTGCCAGTGTTCCTGAAATTACCCAGTCCCTGATTCCTGACTTGTCCTGCTTGTTCCTCTGACCTGTTTATTCCTTGTACCTGCTTCATCCTTGATCTGATCTCCTGGTTTGACCTTTCGCCTGTTTCACGGACTTGCATTGTTTGCCGCCTGCCACTGATCTCTTGCCTGTTCCTAGGACTTGTATCGCCTGCCGCCCGCCTATGAACTCTTGCCTGTGTACACGGACTTGCATCAGCCTGCCCCAACCTTTGGTTTGTTATAGTTCTCATTTTACTTCTTATTTGTCTTCCGTTTCACCAGCACCAATTGTTTATAGTTTACCATTAAACTTCATTCTGAGCACACTTCCATTTCCTGGTTATTCTAACACCAAACATGGTGTCGCCATGTTACCATGCATTTCGGCTCCTACCTGCCAACCACACACTGTTGGTAGATCCTGACAGAATGATCCAGCCTAATTACAAGGAGCCTGATGGTAACTACTGTGCTGTTTCAGATACTGCTGAACTACAACTCTCTGCCAAGTGGCTTGCCTCAGTGAAAAAGTATGAAGGGGAAAAGGACACGTTTGATGAATTTCTTCTTGTATGTAAAAGGTTTGCGACTGTCTCTTTTTTCAAGCAAGCACCTGAGTGCATGAAAAGCAGGCTAATTATATTATTTCTTTTGGGAGGTAAAGTCTTAGAGTGGGCTGAGTCTTGCATTGATGAAGAGGCTTTTTTTCTGCAGGATCCCATTCTGTTTCTCACTTTGTTAAAGGCATATTCTACAGGGGATCTCTGGCCAGTATCGCCTGATATTTTCAAATCTACTACAATTGCCTCCTCAACTTCCTCATTTCCAACTTTTTCTACATCTGAAATTACTTTGCAATCCTCCTGTTCTGATGTTTTCTCTGATGGAGGCAATTTAGAAAATATTTCTGATGAAGAATGGGAAGATCTGGACTCAGATGGGGATGAAATACAAACTGCATTTACTACTAAGTTCAAGGGCCGTTCAATCACCCAGTTACCATCAATACCTGTGCCTCCTGCCCCTAGGCCCACTGTTCAACCTTCAGTTCCTGCTCCAGGGCCAGCTGATATTCAACAGATTTTTCTGGTTCCGGTCCTCCGGCGGCTTGGTCCTTCCCCAGCTTTCCCACGAATTGGGCCTCTACCTGCTCTCGTCCAGCCTGTTCCAGCCTGTGTGCCCGCAGTCCAGTCTCAGGCTCCAGTACCAGCGGTCCAGTCTCCTGCTTCTATGCCGACTTCCCAGCCACTCCTGGTTCCTGTGCCAGTGGTCCCGTCTGCAGCTCCTGTGCCAGTGGTCCCGTCTGCAGCTCCTGTGCCAGTGGTCCCGTCTGCAGCTCCTGTGCCAGTGGTCCCGTCTGCAGCTCCTGTGCCAGTGGTCCCGTCTGCAGCTCCTGTGCCAGTGGTCCCGTCTGCAGCTCCTGTGCCAGTGGTCCCGTCTGCAGCTCCTGTGCCAGTGGTCCCGTCTGCAGCTCCTGTGCCAGTGGTCCCGTCTGCAGCTCCTGTGCCAGTGGTCCCGTCTGCAGCTCCTGTGCCAGTGGTCCCGTCTGCAGCTCCTGTGCCAGTGGTCCCGTCTGCAGCTCCTGTGCCAGTGGTCCCGTCTGCAGCTCCTGTGCCAGTGGTCCCGTCTGCAGCTCCTGCGCCAGTGGTTCCGTTTGCAGCTCCTGTGCCAGTACTTCAGCTTCCAGCCTCCGAGCCAACAGCCTTGCCGCTTCCAGCCTCCGAGCCAGCAGCCTTGCCGCTTCCAGCCTCCGAGCCAGCAGCCTTGCCGCTTCCAGCCTCTGAGCCAGCAGCCTTGCCGCTTCCAGCCTCTGAGCCAGCAGCCTTACCGCTTCCAGCCTCCGAGCCAGCAGCCTTACCGCTTCCAGCCTCCGAGCCAGCAGCCTTGCCGGCTTCAGTCTGTGAGGACCTGTGTACTGTGGCCTCTGGGCCCAAGGACAAATCCATTTCTAGACCTGTCGTACCTACTACGAGATCTGATAGTTCTGATGCTCCAGAGTCTACCAGTCTTGTTGCTGTTCATGATGGTCTTTCTGTTGTCCTGGGCAAGCCATCACCTGTAATGGGTGCCTCTGCTGGTCCGCCACCTGTAATGGGTGCCTCTGCTGGTCCGCCACCTGTAATGGGTGCCTCTGCTGGTCCGCCACCTGTAATGGGTGCCTCTGCTGGTCCGCCACCTGTAATGGGTGCCTCTGCTGGTCCGCCACCTGTAATGGGTGCCTCTGCTGGTCCGCCACCTGTAATGGGTGCCTCTGCTGGTCCGCCACCTGTAATGGGTGCCTCTGCTGGTCCGCCACCTGTAATGGGTGCCTCTGCTGGTCCGCCACCTGTAATGGGTGCCTCTGCTGGTCTGCCACCTGTAATGGGTGCCTTGGCTGACTCCTCTAATCTGGCTCCTGACCCTGGCGACTCCTCTGATCTGGCTCCTGACCCTGGCGACTCCTCTGATCTGGCTCCTGACCCTGGCGACTCCTCTGATCTGGCTCCTGACCCTGGCGACTCCTCTGATCTGGCTCCTGACCCTGGCGACTCCTCTAATCTGGCTTCTGACCCTGGCGACTCTTCCGATGTGGCTTCTGACCCTGGCGACTCCTCTGATCTGACTCCTGACCCTGGCGACTCCTCTGATCTGACTCCTGACCCTGGCGACTCCTCCGATCTGGCTCCTGACCCTGGCGACTCCTCCGATCTGGCTCCTGACCCTGGCGACTCCTCTGATCTGGCTCCTGACCCTGGCGACTCCTCTGATCTGGCTCCTGACCCTGGCGACTCCTCTGATCTGGCTCCTTACCCTGGCGACTCCACTGATCTGACTCCTGACCCTGGCGACTCCTCTAATCTGACTCCTGACCTTGGCGACTCCACCGATCTGGTTTCTGACCCTGGCGACTCCACCGATCCGGTTTCTGACCCTGGCGACTCCACCGATTTGGTTTCTGACCCAGCCAAGGTTCCTGTCCTGGCTTCTGACTCAGCCGAGGTTCCTGTATTGACTCAAAACTATAGCAATGTTTCCGTTTTGACTCTAGACTCCTCCGATCTGGTTTCTGACACTGGCAGCTCTTCAACCTCAGTTCTGGCCCTCAACCCTGGTGACTTGCCTGCATGGGCTCTTGAGTTTAGTGGCACTCCTGATCCAGGTGGTCCTCCGGTTCCAGATGTGGCTCCAGGTAGTACTTCAGTGTTGGTTCCTGTCCCTGGCAGCTTCTCTACCCTGACTCCTGATCTTGGCGGTTTTCTCCCTGTTAAAAAATTTTCATTTGACTTTAGTATCACCCGGAGGGTGATACTTGAAGGGGGGGTAATGTCAGGACTATTGGGGATTGAATCCCTGGTCTGCAAGTTGACTGGACAGTGCATTCTCATGCTGAGCCACTGGAGGCAGTTGGAGCTCACACCTCGAACTGTCAGTGTAAATTACTGCTATTCCATGTCTCCACCCCTAATCTCATTGAAGCCAGGTGTCGGTGATCTTATCATCAAGGCTCTATATAAGCCATTACCCTTCTGCCAGCTATTGCTGGATCATTGATTTATTTCTGTGTTCTAGTCCCCTTGTGCCAGTGTTCCTGAAATTACCCAGTCCCTGATTCCTGACTTGTCCTGCTTGTTCCTCTGACCTGTTTATTCCTTGTACCTGCTTCATCCTTGATCTGATCTCCTGGTTTGACCTTTCGCCTGTTTCACGGACTTGCATTGTTTGCCGCCTGCCACTGATCTCTTGCCTGTTCCTAGGACTTGTATCGCCTGCCGCCCGCCTATGAACTCTTGCCTGTGTACACGGACTTGCATCAGCCTGCCCCAACCTTTGGTTTGTTATAGTTCTCATTTTACTTCTTATTTGTCTTCCGTTTCACCAGCACCAATTGTTTATAGTTTACCATTAAACTTCATTCTGAGCACACTTCCATTTCCTGGTTATTCTAACACCAAACATGGTGTCGCCATGTTACCATGCATTTCGGCTCCTACCTGCCAACCACACACTGTTGGTAGATCCTGACACCAGGTAGTGATTTATTATTACAGAGAAAAAAGAAATCATTTTTAAACATTTGGATTATTTCATTATAATGGAGTCTATGGGAGCCATTACGTAATTCGGAGCTTTCTGGATAACGGGTTTCCGGATAATGGATCCCATACCTGTACCTAAATCAATATCTAGTAGAATTAAGTCAAAGGCAACTGAATTTTTAGAGGTTTCTTGAAAACGTTTCACCGCTCATCCAAACAGTCAAGAAAACTCTGGTTGCTTTTGACTTAATTCTACTAGATACTGTATATCATGAAATGGATAAATGAGAATCTTTATAGGCGTACCTAAAGCAAGTCAAGGAATAATAGCACCTATTTATAACTCAGATAAACAGCAGTATGTTAAGGTCAGAAGGCATTCTTATAAATTGTATTAAACAGTGTTGTTGGATTGAAAAGAGACGTGGGCCTTGCACAGTTGGCTAAGATACAGTTAAATATCTGTGGCATGTTTCAATATTAAACTAGTTCAGCACCTAGTACATATTGTTTAAGGTACCAGCAAAAACTGACATTACTGCAAGGTCTACCTTTATTATACAGCACATTTGCAAACATACCTATGAATGCAATTTTTAGATTCCAAGTAGGCCATCCCAGAAGCTGCATCTAAGGAAAATTTCACAAGCTGCTTGGTTTTCATATCATCCTTCTTTTTTCTAAGAAAGGACAGGAAATCACCACCTTAAGAAACAGATATAAAGGAGAAAAAAAAAATTCTTGTTAGGTTGCACAGCGGCTCATTGGTTAGCACTGCAGTACAGAATTTGATTCCAACCAGAACCCTATTTGCAAGAAGTCTTTATGTTCTCCCTGGGTCTGTGTCATTTTCTCTGGTTGCTCCAGTTTCTCTTTCCCAAAATAATTTTTATTAGGAAAAATGTCCTACTTTGTCAATGTTTCCTTGTGTGTCGATGTTTCCTGCTGTGTCAATGTGATAGGAACCTTATATTGTAATGTCCATTCTGGCAGATACCAATGTGAATGGGAAACCCACCACAAAACTGTTATTGTTAAGGGGGTTATTTATAGGGATGCACCGAATCCAGGATCCGGTTTGGGATTCTGCCTTTTTCGGCAGGATTCGGATTTGCATATGCAAATTAGGGGCAGGGAGGGAAATTGCGTGACATTATTGTCACAAAACAAGGAAGTAAAAAATGTTTTCTCCTTCCCAGTCCTAATTTGCATATGCAAATTAGGATTCGGATTCAGTTCAGCCGAATCCAAAATAGTAGATTCGGTGCCTCCCTAGTTATTTATCAAAGGTCGAGTTTGTGAGGTTTTTTTTTTATACCTCGAATAAACTCGCAACTTGAATGTTTTCTCATTTATGAAAAAACTTGAATGGAAAAATCTCGAATCAGTGAATTCGGGGGGGGGGGGAATTTATAGAGTTTTCGGCAGAAAAAAGAATTCACTAGAATTTGAGTTTTCGTGCAAAACCCACCGAAAAAAATCTGAACATCATATCTACAAACATCTTCAAATGGTTCAAAGGACATCTGCCATTGACTTCTACGTTACCTCAACAAGTTTTAGCTGGAGTATTTTTGGATTTGAGCTATTTTCAGTTTCGGTGTATCATAAATCTTTTTAAACTACCCTCGAAAACTCCAACTTTTCAGGGAAAAAAAAATAACTTGGCCTTCAATAAATAACCCCCTTGCTGTAGATACCTGTGAAAGGAAGACGTTTAAATTTGTTTAAAACTAGAGAAAATGTAAGTTTACTAAAGGTATCCTTTTTATTTGTTTTGTCGTGTTATCTGTCTTTCTAAAGCAGAAATTGCAAAAATATAATGAAATATACTTGCTTTTATAATTTACTTGAGAAGATATAAATATCAGAGTTTAGGGACCTGGTCCTTGTATGAATTTCTAAGCATATACAGTATATGATTGAAATTTTTTATTTTATTTAAAAATTAAAAAAGCTTGTCACCTAAAATGTGGCAAGGTTTTTATTTTTGGCAAAAAAAAAAACAAACAAAAAAAAAAGCTAAAAATCTGCAACAAGAAATTGATTTCTATGAATCTCAAGCTCTAGGATTCCTAAATCTGTCCCTTAATATCAGTATAAACCCAAATTTCTCATCAAGAATCAGACATATCTATATGGCTCATGGCACCTGTTTGTATTTGGGTGCTTCTTTGCTGTCTGAAATATGCCACCAGAGCATACACACCGTATGCCATAAACTTAAGTGTTTAGAGTTAGAAGGAAATAATCAATTAGAAGGAAAAATATTGCTGGCTTTTTTTTATGCACTCAAGAAAGTCATATTGTTCCTCCAGTGAGCTTGAACAGTTTTACTTAACTCATTACTACATATAAATAGCCAACAAACTCTTATGCAATCGCTGTGCCTAAATCATTAAAATTAGCTATACTTTGTTACACATTGTGTTAAATGAATGTTTGAAAGTCTTTCTACAACAAAGTTACATTAGACTTTTTGTATAAAGGTATAGCTTATGTCTGACAATAAACAAGATAATGCAAGGTTATTAAACAGATTTAAGAGCAGGCTGGCTGAGCCTCGGCAGACCCGGCATATTAAGCTGGAGTGTTTATAAGAAGGATTTGCATTTTAATCGTCATCATCTCGACTTTTTCTCCGATATGCCAGCCCTAGAATTAAACTTTCTGAAGAAAACAGCCTCTCCTGAGGTAATGACCTTAATATGTATCTTTGCTTAATGGCAGCTCCTGGTCTGCTACACCTGCTTCTACCCAAGCTACAGCTCCGAAGTTTTATATTTGCGGTTTCTCCTACAGTGGGCAGATGATTTAATCCAAAAATGAAATCACCAAAATCTTTTTTACATTTCCCAGAAGCTACATAATACATCAAAACGATGTTGAAACCCTAAGAAGACTATAGAAATGAATTCGAGCAGTAGCCTCCCAAACGCTCTTTATGATGTATCATTAATGGATTATTACACTGCAGTTCTAACACATTCATGTGTTTTACGGATTCTTAGTTGTGTTTGCATGCTGTTATATATAAAGATACATAAATGAGTGGATAACGGGAAGGAGGAATATCATTTAAAACGTAAATAGCCTTCAGTAACACTTCACTCGGGGATACAAAATAGCAAAAGTCATAAGGGTGATGGCATATGGGCCACAGTTATTCCAAAAATATGACCAATACCTGGCAACAGTCACTTCCAACTCTACTAAATGTAAAATGATGAGCTATTCCACGCCTTCGCCATACTTTTTTCTTGCCATCATTCTGGTAGAGGTTGATCTTGGTTTCATCTGTCCAAAGAATGTTTTTCCAAAACTGTGATGACTTTTTAGGATGTTTTTTTCGCTAAGTCCAATCTAGCCTTTCTGTTCTTGATGCTTATGAGTGGCTTGCACCTTGCAGTGCACACTCTGTATTTACTTTCATGCAGTCCTCTCTTTATGGTAGACTTGGATATTGATACGCTTACCTCCTGGAGAGTGTTGATCACTTGTTTGGCTGTTGTGAAGGGGTTTCTCTTCACCATGGAAATGATTCTGCGATCATCCACCACTGTTGTCTTCCGTGGACGTCCAGGTCTTTTTGCATTGCTGAGTTCACCAGTGCTTTATTTCACAGGATGCACCAAACTGTAGATTTTGCAACTCCTAATATTGTAGCAATTTCTGGGATTTTTTGTTTTGTTTTTGCAGCTTAAGGATGGCTTGTTTCACCTGCATGGAGAGCTCCTTTGACTGCTTGTTGTATGTTCACAGCAAAATCTTCCACATACAAGCACCTCCCTCAAATCAACTCCAAGGCTTTTATCTGCTTTATTGATAATGACAAGGAATTGCCTACGCCTGCCCATGAAATAGCCTTTGAGTCAATTGTCCAATTGCTTTTGAGCCCTTGAAATGAAGTGATTGTTTTAAAATAAAAAGGCTTTAGTTCCTCACATTTTATGCAATATTTTTTCTTCTGAATTAAAGCTGAAAGTCTGCAGTTCAACTGCAACTGAGTTGTTTCATTTAAAATTCATTGTGGTATGTACAGAACCAAAATTAGAAAAAAGTTGTCTCTGTCCAAAGATTTATGGACCTATTGTATTGTTCCTTATTTATACGATCTTATAATGAATTGTGGGTAGTAGGCTGGCCAGCCGCTGTGTTAATATATTTTTATGTAATTCCAATAAATTATTGAGAACCAAATAAATGTTTTTATTAACGTCTTACAATCAGCATTAAACTGGCCATACATTCTAAGATCGGCTTACTTTTCAAGGTTGACAAAAATAATTGCTGGTTACTACAGGCATGTAATATAACAACTGTGTTAATAAATAATCCTTCCAGTCTCAATCAAAGTCGTATAGAGTGTCAGAAAGTTGGAAACTTACAGAAGAGCTGCTGGTCTGAAATGTGATCCTGAATTAAAACCAGTACAATATACATTGAGGGGCAGATTTATCAATGGTTGAATAGTAAATTTGAATTAGAATATTCGAGTTTCAAAATTCACACATTCCAAATTTAATCCCCCTATTGGAAGTTAAATTCGAATATGAGATTTATCACACCTCGACCATGGAAACAGTCCTAATTTAATATTCGTCTCCTAAAACCTACCGAGTTCATGTACAAGTCAATGGCAGTTGTCCATTAAGCCATTTGGAGATGTTAATAGCCATCCTGACATTTGAGGGTTTTTTTCGGGGAAAAACTTGCTTCGTACTTATATGATTCAAATATTAGGCTCTGAACCATTTGATCGAATATAAGCCATTTAAATTTTTTCTTAAATAACCTGTCAGTCGAATTGTCCCGTCAGTCGAATTGTGAGTATATTCGAATGTAAAAAAATTCACATGAATTCGAAATTTAACCTTTGATAAATTGGCTTCTGAGTGTCCAAACTAGGTTTAATCAATGGTTTAGATGTAAGACATAGTTCATTATAAGCTGTTGAAGAACAGAGAATTTTTAGGTTACATGAACATCTGTTTTACATGCTGTATTTTTATGCCAGTAAACAAAAAGACTAACCTTACATACATGCAACACTGACCTAGCAGAAATAACAAGACAAGAATACAAAGTGTATCCTTCAGAAATGATGACAGTGGAAACCAAACTACTTCTAGAACATCAAAACATATTAGGCATAACAAAATTATAAAAACCTCTTCTAAGAGCTGTTTCATAAATAACATTTTTAGGCCAATATCAAAAAAGGGAATAATGACATTACTGTAATGCAGCGTTTCTTCTCAAGGGCAATGCAAAAAGCACCATTATTAAAGCTAGGTAATCTGCCAGAAGGCTCTAAAACCCTGTAACAGACAAATTAAAGAAAATAACTCTCGTTTTGCAGGATTAATGTGTGTTTGGCATCTGTATAAGTGGGCAGCTCAAGCTATTCCATCCTCATTTGTTGAGGGATATTAGGCACTAAATGAAACATCAGAACACCCAAACCACACTCGACACATTATACCAGCGCTTGAAATTGTACTTCTCAGACTCCTATTGTTCTAGTTTAAATAACAAAATGCATAAGAAATGTTGCAAAGTCATACAATCAATGCATGCTTATTGCTATAATCAAACATTTCTACAGCTGTAAAAAATTATAAATGTTAGGAATGTCAACTCCAAAATTATTTTTTAACAAATGAAAGAAAACTTAATTGTAAGTAAGCAACTTTGCAATATACATTTATTACAATGTTTCTATGGTTTTTAAGTTATTAGTATACTGTATGTATTGCTATTGAAAGCAGTGTTTATTATCCCTTTCTATTCTCTTCCCTGGTGGCTCAGACTGTTGATATAATATAAGACAAGGCAGCTGATTAACATACCTGGCTTTGCTGGGGAACTAGACTTTTGCAACATTGTTTAAAAAGTAACAACCAGGAGGTAGGCAAATGCTGCTTTCAATAACAATTGCTTTTACAAGTAACTTTAAAATCACCGAAAGTTTTTAAACATATATTGGCAAGTTGCATAGAATTATGTTTTCATTTATTAGGAAAATTATTATTTTGGGGTTGACTTGCCCTTTAATCAAGCTATATGATTTAATGATTGGAAGGTAACAGTATCTTAAAGATGGAGGTAGTCTAAAGATACTGAAGTTCTATAGTTTGTGCATGGGTTTTCATTATTTGCCCCCCCCCCAAATTAATTTCAA
>CM076672.1:195062752-195117752 GCA_038501925.1 Xenopus petersii
TAAAAACTTTATTTTCAGTTCCTGAGGAAGATCTTCTTTACATGTTTTCACAGCAACTGGTGTTTTATCCTTCAGTGTACCCTTATACACTTCCCCAAAATTGCCCTAAAGTATTAAATAAAAAAAATGTAATGTTGTTAGGAAAAATCACAAGTTCTAATATTATATCTGTTCAAATCTATAGGCTAACTTGCTTCACATATAACGCAAGCGCTTTTATATCAATTCATGCCTCCGCCCTGGGCCAACAAAGTAAAATGTAAAACACTGGCACCACTGGTACTGGTGGTTTTTCGGCCTGAAAATGTCCTATTGAGAGTGTTACGGTCAAAAAGCCTGAATCAGCGGGGGCACAACTGAAAGCTGCAATGGCACTTTTAAGAGTGAAACTGCTTCATGGGAAATTAACTGAACGTTGATCTGAATTGGACTCTGTTGACCTGTACTTGCAAACAGCTGGATAGAGTGAATTGCAAAGGATATAAGCAAGTGACAGCCCTTGATTTACAAGATATTTTGAAGTTAGCATGGCGTTAACTGTATCAGGGTTCCAAGACCTTAAGGATGGCTTAGAAAGCCTCAGGCTAAGGATTATGCTGGTTACAAATGCAGTGCTTGCAATCTATTTAAACATGTGATGTGCTCAATACACTCATGCTCTAACATCTATGTAATTATCTTTAAAGTACCAGAAACATCAATTTAAAAAAAAAAAAAAAAAAAAAAAAATTTGTATTGAAAGAAAAAAAAAAAACACAAGGACAAATTTAAATCACTAAGCGATTTAAATGTTTAATTTATGCTTTTTTTTGTTCTATACGACTGAATTTTTGTTTAAAAAAAAAATGTATGTTACTGATTCTTCAAGCAGTCAAACAAAGCCAAGGTGACAGGACAAAAAAAAAAACTACATGTTAAAAGGCCAAAACTAGCATTTAGGTATCCAGAAAAACCAATATTGTTGACTTGAATTCTGTATGTCTAGTAAAACAAATACATTTTGTTCAGATTCAACCAAGACATTATTCTTCTTGCTCCAAATACATGTTGTATCCCTTGGCAATAGCTGACCCACTGCTGAATTACATAATTACAGAACAAATGACACAAATTTGTTCTGCCGTGTCGTACTCGATTACTTACTTTACCCAGCAATTCTCCAAGGGTAACATCTTCATGATTCAGAATCCACTTTTTATCCTGAAATAACAAACATTAATATACGAGTTAAAAACACACTTCTGAAAAGATACCATTCAAACAGATAACGGCAGTGCATGAAGTTACATTCCAAATATATTAAAATAGCATTAAAAAGCAGCAAAATACTGTGACACTACAGGATATTAAATTCTACATCACTGCAATACACAATGAGGCTAAGCCTGAAAGAGCATGCATTTCTTGGCAAAGCACAGCATGTATTGTTTCATAACGATATGATATCTTGGGCTTTCGATTTGTGAAACTGCTTACATGATCATGGATACAGGCGATACATCTAAAAATTGTAAACCTTTCTTAAATCTAGTTTAAATTTGTATTAAACACAACTTCAATTTTATGATTAAAAACAAAAATGTTAATTTCATTTTGAAATGGAAAAAATCGAAACAAAAAAAACTCACGAGCTTGAATGTGTGGGGGGTGCAAGTTTATGAATAACAGATTTGCTAGTTTCCTAGACATCTACATAAAGTTTATCTATAGGGGAAATGAATCATGCATTAAGAATCTCAGACAGGATTGGAATCTGTCAGAGCAAGAAAATCCCAACATACACGCACTAATGAATAAAACACAGTAAAGGGGATAATAACACGTTGCCTTTGTTTAGTAGGTTGTGCATAACTGGTGGTTATAAATTGCTAAAAGCCTTTTAAAAAGGTGACAAGTAACAATAACGTTGGATTAAATGACGTTTATGTAGAACACGTCTTTGCTTTTAAAGAACAAGATTGTAAACATTACACAGGTACAGGATCCGCTATCTGGAAAACAGTTATGCAGAAAGATCCGACTTACGGAAGAGCCATCTCCTATAGACTCCATTTTATCTAAATGATCCAAATTTTTAAAAATGATTTCCTTTTCTCTGTAATAATAAAACAGTACCTTTTTTTCTGATCCCAACTAAGATATAATGAATCCGGCAAAACCAGAATATTGGATTTATTTGATGTTTACATGATTTTCTACAAGGTATGAAGGTCCAAATTACAGAAAGATCTGTTATCTGGAAAACCCAGGGTCCCAAGCATTCTTGACAACAGGCCATATACCTGTCCACGAGTTTGCAGTATCTGCTGCCTTGCCTAAACCTGGCCATAGACACAAAGATAAAGTTGTACAAAACACGATTTTCTGACCGTGTGTGAATCGGCCACAACATTTTTTGTACCATGGTGATCAGTCATTTAGAAGATTTGACGGATACCGATAATATCTCTGCATGTATGGCACGACGGTATCAGTGGGCGTCTGTTATTATGATTTGTCGGACATAACTTTCATAAGATTTGTGTCTTTGTATTAATACATCTGATTTACTATTTTTACTACTTTATTTAATCTGAATGGTTAGTAGGAGGTCGGTCCATGGTCCGTTGTACATGAGAATAAAATCTGTATATCTATGGCTAGCTTAAAGGTGAAGGAAACCATAAAGTTAAAAAATCCTACCCCCTACCCTACATAGACAACCCTCCCTCCTCCCCCCCCAGCCTAAGTGTTTCCCCGGGCAAATTCCCCTAAGTCTTTACTTACCCCTCGGTGCAGATTCAGGGTATCGACGTTCACAGGTGCCATCTTCTTATCTTCAGTAATCTTCGGAATGAGACTGGCACAACGGCGCATGCGAAGTTGGAGCAATTTTCTGTTTCTCGACAACTGCGTATGCACCGAAACTCCCGAACATTGCCAATGCGCCGGTCTCATTCCGAAGAGAAGATGGCGCCTGTGAACTCCGATGCCCTGAATCTGCACAGAGTGGAAAGTAAAGACTTAGGGGCATTTGCCCGGTTTAACACTTAGGCTGGGGGGTGGAGGGAGGGGGGTCTATTTGAGTTTTTTTTTTAAATTTTGGTTTTGCTTCTCCTTTAAGACCAGCGTATCTTGATGCGTTAACATTGCTGCTTTAAGTCACGACTGCAGTTCTCAAATTCTTCCTCCTAAGTGAACCATACTGTATATCCTGCCTAGGAAGCAGGTGAGACTGGATCTGAACAATATGAATACCAATACAAAACAAAAAACACAACTATGGTTTATATAAATTAGTTACTGCATAGCAGTGGGGGGGGGGGGTAGCCATTCAAAGGAGAAAAGGCTCAGGTTACATAGCAGATCAACTCTGAAGAATATAATGGAGTTCTACAGAGCTAATCTGTTATTTGCTATATAAACTGTGCCATTTAGTCCTATCTCAATTGCTGCCATTGCTACACTGCAGCTTGATTACAGACACAATAGTAGTGTTTCTGAAGCAAACAGATCAGTTTTACCAGTGCAAGGCAACACTACATTATATTTTAATGAACTAAACCTTAATAATGAATATGGTCCAAAATGTCATATTTAATATATTGAACCAGCATATTTCTATAGCAGTAATGATCCAGGCCTTCAAACCTTTCACAGGAGTTTCCCATCTTGGATTTTGTTAGGAGTGACTGTGACACTCATATGCTCAATGTGCTTTGAGCAGCTGTTAAGAAGCTAAACTTTTGAGTTGTCATAAATCATCAAGCAGAAAATATGGTTTGTCATGAAACCTAAGCTACAGGGCTGATTATTAAATTCTGGTGCTAATTGTGCTGGTTTCTGACCGGCCATGTACCAATAATGTGAAATAATTACTAATCAGCTTTATATTGTGTCATTTATATGATATACGTACAGTATATTGTTTATGGGTCACTAAGCTCAGTAACTGACAGCAGCGCAGAACATGTGCAGTGAATCAGCAGAAAAGAAGATGGGGGAGCTACTGGGGCATCTTTGTAGACACAGATCTTTACTGCTAAAGGGCTGTGGTTGCCTTGGACTTGATACAGAAGCCCAAAACATAATGCACAACATTTCTAGCTACTTCTTTAGTCAGGCTTTAGTTCTCCTTTAAGCTACTCTCTGTAAAAAAGCAGTGGTCAAGCGTTGTGTGTATATAAATGAATATATTTCCAGGTAACTTGAGCAGATGATATTTTATTACATTACATTTAAACATATGAAATGACAGTTTCAAACACCCTGTGGTTGCAAAAGCCCAGACAAACTATATATAGGACTAAAGAAATAATTGAACACAATTTCCACAAAGCTCAATAAAGCTGCAAAGCTACTTAGTGTTTTAGTGTAAAGAGCAAACGGCCCTTTTAGAAGCTTAGCAAGAATGTGCAAGAAAAAAGGGAAACATTACACAAATTATTCTAAGCGAGGAACTGCCGTCGCTTTTAAGATGTGTCCCAAAGACCATGCCTCACAGGATCAGAATATAAAGCACTGAGTTATCAGGGGCTAAATGGAAAGTGAGAGTGTAGCACAGAAATGTCAGGCAAGGTTATTTCTTAAAACTGTAAAATTGAAAGAAACAGCAGCAGGAAAGCGCTTCTCTGAATCTTGACTGGTTGATTTAACTAGAAATAGCGATGTGCCCAGTAACTGCTTTTTAAAATGTATTTCTTCAGACAAACTGCATATTATCCTTTCACCTTTGGTACTTTATTAATGCAATAATGGGACATGACCACTGGTGTCATCCAGCACATCAGAGATTTGGAATTGATTTAACAGGAATATTTTCTGTTAACTGAAGAACATATCCCAAAATGTGAATAATGTTACCCTATAAAGATGAAAGATGGAGCTGTGTACTTATCTTACAACACATTTGATGGATATTACTGCTAAGTAGTATTCCTTCTCTGGAGGGACAGGAGTCTAGATATCTGATTTCTTTCTTGACAAGTGCCAGAGGCGTAATTACAGAGGAAGAAGACTCTGCAGCTATAGGAGGGGCTGGGCTGAAGGTATAGGGGTCCCATGAGGTCCTAATTCCTATAACAGTTCAATAAATATTGGTAATGCAAGTCAACCGCTATTTTGGGGGGCCTGAAAAATAATTTGCTGTGGAGCCTAGTAATATAGTAAGCTACCAAAAAATGGCCATATGCTAATTAACCATTAATGTTAAAATAGCAATGCGAAGAATGAATCTGGCAAGCCAATTTACAAACAAGTGCTTAAAGGGGAACTATCGCGAAAACATAAATCATATATATGCTTTGTAAACAGATTCAATTAAAAATTCTGTATAATTAAGTTGGTCTTCACTATTCCTCTCTCAACATCTGTTTCTCTTCATTCTTTCTTCATGCAGGAGTTGGGTGTCAAGATATTCATTGACAGTTAGACCCAATATATCTCATAGGGGGGATCCTTTTGCCTACAAGATGTATTAAAGCTCAGTCTATTAAAATCACCAGACATCATTTTGTTTGTACTGGAATCAGTTATATGAGGACCTAACTGTCAATGAGTATCCGACACCCAATTTCTGCATAAAGAGCAGAAAAGGGGTGTTTCAAGAGGGGTGATTATAGAGCTTGATAAAAGGCCTGAAGGCCTGAAACGTCGCGGACCAGGCTGTTTGCCATGTAATGTAAAGGCATTTTAATCTACCGGTGTTGTACGAAAACCTTCTTTTTGGATTAATGGTGGAGGATGGACCACTGATGGTACATGCACCCAGTACTGCATTCATATTGGGGGATTTCAGATGACTCAAGCAAACAAGTAAAGAGCGAATGAAGAGAAACAGCTGCTTAAAGAGGAATAGTGAAGATAAACGTTATTTCAGAAACAATACAGAATTTTTAGTTGATTGTATTTAGAAAGTTTCTTATTTCAGTATGATGAAGCATATATTAAATTTTCATTTTTGCAATCCTTCCCCTTTAATTACACCAGTGCAGTGCAGTTAATATCAGCCAATAAGATGTTTACTTTCATTTTCTAAATTTAAGCAGACTGTTCATTGGTGCTGTCAAGAGCCATCATTATTTAGGAAAGACTGACTTTCTACTGCTTAACACAGTTGAAAACATTCTGACAAATTAACATTTAACTGTATCAGCTTAAAAACATTTATTCCAAAGAGTTATGTTTTTAAATCATTAAGCTTTTTGTTGAGCAGCATATTAATTTTTTAATCAAACTATTTGGGCCGATGAGCATCGAGGAGCAGGCCACATATTTGACAAGTACAGTCTTGGTTCCACAACCCCTATATTTTATTGAAAACAAAAGAGGTTGTAAATAAGAATAATACAAAATGCCACAATCAAAAGAGACAAACAAGTAAATGTAGAAAGGTAATTAGCCTAATTGTAATTAATAGTCAAACCCAACAAATGGAAACCTACATGATTTACAAATAACATCTAATTAAATGGGTTGTTTACCTTTAACTTATCCTTTAGTATTAATCTTTTTATGGATCAGTCTTCATCTTTTTATGGATTTTGCATTATTTAGCTTTTTGTTTAGCTCAGGGGTGTCCAAACTGCGGCCCAAGGGCCACATGCGGCCCAGAATGCATATGAATGCGGCCCACCTTGGTTCCCGGGGAAACGTCATGTTGCAAAGGATTTAGGAGATGGGGGACTCTGCCCATTGCCCAGTTAGTAATAATAATATAATAAGTCTTATTTAAATATCCAGGTGTCCCATATTCCAGTGTATAGCTCCATCTGGTTATCCAACTGGTATTGTAGTTCTTTTCTGTGCATTTCCTTTACTTTTACAAATCAAATGTGTTTGTTGTGTGGCCCCAGACAAATTTTTATTTTTCCAATGTGGCCCTGCAAGCCAAAAGTTTGGACACCCCTGGTTTAGCTGCTCTCTGATTTGGAATTTCAGATATCAAGAGATTGTAAATTGGGCCCTAGAAACCTCTCATACAAGGCAGTGGTTTGAATGAGAGACTGGAATATGAACAAGGGACTGAATAAATACAAAAGGAAGTCTTAAACAGTAACAATAAAAATTATAGCCTCACAGGGGAGCTGTTTTTGGTTGCCGACATCAGTGAACCCTATTTGAAAGTTAGAAAGATGTACAAGGCAGGGAATAATTACAAAACTACAAAAAAAAAATGAACACCAACAGAACATTTGTTAACCATAGGGCAATAGGTACTACCCTTTAAAGAAAATCAAATCCAGCATACATTGATTACAAATGTGAAATCCTGCATTTTTATTCCATCACGCTGTAACATCATATGTCTAATGAAAGGGTGTCCCCCTGAAATGCCACATCATGATGGAACAAATATGTGGGTTTTCAGCTTGTGATCACTCTCTTCTGCCAGTATTGTTTTTTTATTTTATTCACAGAAAGGACCAACACCCTTCTATAAAAGTTGTTTAGGTTTTTAACCAGGGTGTTCTGATGCAGTCTTTTATAATCTCAACTTAAGTTTAAGTGGGCCATAGACATTGAGATCCGCTCTTTTGGCGATATCGCTAAATGAGCGGATCTCTCCTCTATATGCCCATACTGAAGTGGGCAATATCGGCTGATCCGATCGTGGACCCTAGGTCCCAACGATCGGATCATAATGTATTCAATACGGTCAGGTTGCGGGACCACATACGCACAAAGATGCGGGCACAATCCAACAGGATTTTTTTAACCTGCCTGAAAGAGATCTGGCCGACTTTCGACCAGATATGGATCGGAGAAGCCCGTCGGATGGCCCCACACACGGGCCAATAAGCTGCCCATAAACTGAAATTTTGGGAATCCTTTTGATTTGGATCTATAATATATGTGCCCTCTGGTATAGCATACTGAGATGAGATCATATTGCATGCACAACTTCCTCACGCTTACATATATCAATGATTTACTAAAGAAAAAACTCTTTAAACATATCTAACTCCACTCACCATAATAATTTCTCTGAATCTTAAATCAGTAAACATGGGAATATTCTGGTATTCTGGCATGTGCAGAGAGGATGAATTGTAGGGATAAAATTGAACCTGTGAAGCATGGAGGGGGGGGGAAGTACAATATTTCCCTTGCACAGGTATTTACCTATACTAAGTACCCAGCCCACATCAGTGGAAAGCAAAATGATAGACTGGGAGATATGAACATAACAGTACACACTGGAAGTCAAGTCAAAATAAACGAAAGGGCAATGATTTTCTAAATTAACTTGGCAGCAAACAGTATGGGCATAAATGCTATTTCTGACACAAGTAGGTTTTTTAAGCTTATTAAATTGCTGTAAGTCAATCACGCAAACATTTTTCTTTAATTAAGCATTTAGTAATTTTGGCAGACATCAAAAAATGGACAGCATGGCAATTTCCCTCCATATAATTAACCACAAATCAAATTACTGTAGATGTTAGTCACTGTAATAATTTTATCGCTCATAACTGTTAGTCTCTATCTTGCTGAGGCTTGAAGTCAGATTACTTATCTGCACAAATCCTTAAATTATTTTTAGATACAGTTCAGTGTAAGATGGAAAGCTGAAAAAAGCCCATCAAGTTCAACCCATCCATAACCTTTTAGCAGCTCATAGTGAGGTAGGCAAAGTAAAAACTCCAAGCCACCTATTATTGGCCATATTTATTCCTCCTTTTCAATATTAGGGCTTGTATTGAGCATATTTTTGTTTATTGTTTTAATTATTTGGTTATTTCTTGCACTCAACATGATCAAAGCTGAAATTACATTTTTTTATTTCCTCTCTGTGCAAGTCAAATAAAATCTTAACAGGGAAAACAACCTGAATGGTCACCAATTGTTTCACATAACTGTATGTTGTAACGGCATGTATATGCACTTATCTCCAATGATAGATGAGGGTTGCATCTTTTTAGCAATAATAATTCAAGATATCCACAAATCTAGCAGTTTGCACGAATATCTGTGATAGGACACTACTATAAAACAACAGCACTCGACAAAAATGAATCTGATGACAGCCAGTCATTAAAAGGGTAGTTCACTATTAACCTTATAGAGATGTCTCATGTCTGAGATTCTGAGAAATTTGCAAATAGTGTATGTATGGGATCCATTATCCAGAAACCAGTTATCCAGAAAGCTCAGAATTATGGAAAGGCCATTTCTATTATAAGCAAATAATTAAAACATTTTAAAAAATCATTTCTTTTTTTTTAATAATAAAACTGTACCTTGATCCAAACTAAGGTATCATTAATCCTTATTGGATTGATTTAATGTTTAAATGATTTTTAGTAGATATAAGGTATGTAGATCCAAAATATGAAAAGATCCCTTATCCAGGAAACCCCAGGCCGAGCATTCTGGATAACAGTTCGCACACCTCTATATTTTTTGTGTTTCCTTATGATATATGCACATTAAATTTCAGTCTACAGAATCACAGTCTAGGAAGGCAATTTGGTTGCAGAGGTTAGCAATTTTGATGAGAGTTGGTGCCATGGAAGTGCTACCAGGTAACAATTTATATTGCAGAACAGAAGGTACAGCAATACAAGTATAAGACCTGTTATCCAGAATGCTTGGGAGCTTGGGCTTGCTGTAATTTGGATCTTTATAGCTTAAATCTACTATAAAATCATGTAAATATTAAATAAACCCAATAGGCTGGTTTTGCTTCCAATAAGGATTAATTATATCTTAATTTGGATCAAGTACAAGCTTCTGTTTTATTACTACTGGGGAAAAAAATCATTCTAAAAATATTTGGATAAAATGTTGTCTAACGGAATAACGGATAATATTCCGGATAACTGAAATAATGATTTGTACTTAGAATACCACTGTAAAACATCATTGTAAGGAGCCTAGTTAAGTGTGAAATAAATGGCAAATTTATCAAGGTGTGTGCTTTATTTTAAGCCACACCAAGACCACGTTTCTTGACATTATTTTACATCACTTCAGACCTTGCACAATCAAGTCAATGAGAAAAAAATTATAGCGTCAAGTAAGTTCCGGTGGAAGTTGTTCGTATTTTTTTTTGTATGCAGAAGTACATGTTGATTTGCGGTGTATTTGTTTGTTTTTTTCCTATTTACAGGCCCCTTAATGCACATTTCTTGAGGACTGCCCTTTTATATTGATACTTCCTACTGAAGGACACGGTTATGGGCTTTCTTACAGAAAAAAACAGCAGCAATCAAAGCACCATATGCAATGTTTGTCCTGGTCTTCATGAGACAGGCATACGCCAAAAGTTCTTGCTGCATTCAAACATTCTAATAATAAGAACACTAAGTGCTGAGACTCAAGATTTTTCTAAAGATCTGTTCCAATGCCAAATCACATTCATTCAAATTAAAACAGCAGACTTGCTCTAGCGGCTTCTGAAATAATAAACCGTTATGCACCTTTATACCTGTGAAAGCACACTGTCATTTTTCTCTAGTCATCAAAATCTAAATCGAAGTTGAAAATTGGATTTTATTATTGCATCTGTTGTTTTAAGCAGGCCAGACAAAATATGGAAAAAAACACATTTCAGCTAATGCATTTTGCCGCTTTTCTCCCCAAGCTTTTAATGAAACGATCATTCTGTAAAATCCATAGCAATTATGAGAACATATATCATTGCTATTATAAAAAGCGGAAAAACAAGACATGATGCTGCTCCTAATATCTGCCCCTGTAACTTGGGAGAAGAGATTTCTGCTTAAAATGCCTTTAGAAGTGGATTTAGAAAGAAATGTTTTTGGAGTGAATGCACTTGGCCTAATCATTATGTACAAAACTGCTAAAGAGTACAGCAGACATATATTTTGCAGTATAAATAGCAATAATGCACATGAAAAACTAGAGATTCAAAAACACAAAAGTGCAAAACCATGGAAATTGGACCAGTCCCTGGATCCATTTTCTGCTAAAAGCTAAGCTTTGGTGACCCTGTATATTTGCCAAATGGACATCCTAGACTATCCTGAAGCTACCTAATGTGTCTGCCAGCACAACCACTGCAGGAATTCATCAACTTCATAGCCATTACTGTAAAATTTTGAAATGGATGGACTGGACTTTTTATTGAAAGGCATATTGTAGTTCTTTACAGTGGAAAGAGAAAAATGGTACAGAAGTATATTGGTCAATGTTGTGTGCAGCAGAGTAAAATCAGACTTAAACATAAGTACAGGTTTGGGACCTGTTAACCAGAATGCTCGGGCCTTGGTGTTTTCTGGATAAGGGTTCTTTCTGTTATTTGGATCTCCATACATTGGCTGCTCAAAATCATTTCCAGCATTAAATAAACTATTTATAGGATTGGTTTGCCTCCAATAAGGATTAATTATATATTAGGTGGGATGAAGCACAAGGTACTGTTTTATTATAATAGAGAAAAATCAGTTTTAAAAATCTGAATAATTCAATTAAAATGGAGTCTATAGGAGACCAACTTCCTATAAATCTGAGCTTTATGGATAACCGTTTTCCATACCTGTAAAACGTTTTCCCCACTGCACATGCAAAAACCAAAGAACCCAAGGACAGATGAGAACATGGTGGTGCACCTCTCACCTCCAGTTGGTTTCTCAAACAAAAGGGGCAGACCATGGTCTGAGGTACACCATTATAATGAAGGGTTGGGGGGGAAAAAAATCAAAATTAACTCTTTCCTTGTTTTTTCGAAAAAACTTTGATTCGTAAATTTCACTGGCTCTTTTAAAATAACCTTTAATACAGCAGAATAGTTTAAAAATATAATCCAAGCAAAAATATATTGCAAAAATGTATTGCTATATAAGGGTATATACCTTGTGACATTGCGAAGCTGTGGATGTACACATTCACCTACCAAAACCACTCAGAATATAAAACCGAATACATACCTTAACCACAGGATTCAGTAGAACTACCCCTGATTTTTTTGTTATGACTTGTTTAGTTGTATAGTGATGTTCTATAAGTTGTGGGATTGTTGGAAATCCAGTACCTTCAAATCTATATTGATCCTGTTAAAGGAAAAAATATAATTTTAAAACAAACTGAGTAGACAAATCAGATATTCTATCTAAATCAAAGTAAGCAATAGTACAATTGCGTCTGCCCTCTCTTTATACAGGCTTTAGCTGTTAGACAATCTGTAATAAAATGGCAGCATTCTCCCTAGGTTATTTTTGTTGCACCCTGTCCTTTCATGTCAGATTAGAAAACTTTCAGAGGCACTTCTAATCACTGTATTTGCAGAAGCGCAGAGTCCTAACATCGCATTTGACGAGTACACAATAGAAGGAAAGTGCTGTGTTTCTTTTGACAGAGGATTCAGAGCAGCATTACTTTGAGGGAAACTGGTATACAGTCATATGAAAAAATTGGATGGATTAGCCTGTTAATCCTTGAACTTCATAGGCAGGTGTGTCCAATCATGAGAAAAGGTAAAGTTTTTATAGTAAGGAGGTCAATTGCAAGTTGTGCTTCTGTTTGACTCTCCTTTGAAGAGTGACAGCATGGGATCCTCAAAGCAACTCTCTGAAAACAAAGATTGTTCAGTATCATAGTTTAGAGGAAGGCTACAAAAAGCTCTCAGAGGTTTAAACTGTCAGTTTCAACTGTAAGGAATGTAATCAGGAAACGGAAGGCCACAGGCACAGTTGCTGTAAAATTCAGGTCTGGCAGGCCAAGAAAAATGCAGGAGTGGCATATGTGGAGGGTTGTAAGAATGGTTACATAAAACCCAAACACTACCTCCAAAGACCTGCAAGAACATCTTGCTGCAGATGGTGTATCTGTACATCATTCTACAATTTAGTGCAATTTGCACAAAGAACATCTGTATGGCAGGATGATGAGAAAGAAGCCATTTCTGCACCCACTCAACAAACAGAGTCGCTTGTTGTATGCAAAAGCTCATTTAGACAAGCCCCAGTCATTTTGGAACAAAGTGCTTTGGACTCATGAGACAAAAATTTAGTTATTTGGTCAACAAAAAACGCTTTGCATGGCAGAAGAAGAACACCGCATTCCAAGAAAAACACCTGCTATCTACTGTCAAAATTTGTTGGAGGTTCCATTATGCTGTAGGGCTGTGTGGCTAGTTAGGGACTGGGGCCCTTGTTAAAGTCGAGGGTCGGATGACTTTGACCCAATATCAACAAATACTTCAGGATAATGTTCAAGCATCAGTCACAAAGTTGAAGTTACGCAGGGGTTGGATATTCCAACAAGACAATGACCCTAAACACACTTCGAAATCTACAAAGGCATTTATGCAGGGGGAGAAGTACAATATTCTGGAATGGCCGTCACAGTCCCCCTACTTCAATATCATCAAAAATCTATGGGATGATTTGAAGCAGGCTGTCCATGCTCGGCAGCCATCAAATTTAACTGAACAGGAGAGATTGATGATGAATGGTCAAAAATACTGCCATCCAGAATCCAGACACTCATCAAAGGCTATAGGAGGCGTCTAGAGGCTGTTACATTTGCAAAAGGAGGCTCAACTAAGCATCGATGTAATATCTCTGTTAGGATGCCCAAATTTATGCACCTGTCTAATTTTATGATACATTTTGCATATTTTCCGTTAATCAAATAAACTTTATGTCACTGCAGAAATACTACTGTTTCCATAAGGCATGTTATATATTAAAAGAAAGTTGCTACTTTGAAAGCTCAGCCAATGATAAACAAAACTCCAAAGAATTAAGAGGGGCTCCCAAACGTTTTCATATGACTGTATAGAGTTAGACCTTTCTGATAAAGCTTACTTAATTTTAGCCTTTCCTTCTCCTTTAAGTTGATTATTTGAGAACATTATTTCTAGTTTTTAACTGAGTGCAATTAATAAGAACAATGCAATATAGCCAAACATGAAGTTGGATGAAAATGTGTTTTGGCATTACCCATCACATTATGGCATTATTAAATTCTTAATTTTTTATTTTAATACAAAAAAAGTGATAAGGAGCTACATAAAGGGCACCTATTTCTGTAGCTTTGTATGAACATAACCAGCACTCTAGATGGGGTAAAAACAGTGTAGATGACACATACATGTACATATCTGATGTTCCAAAACTAGGACACGTGTGAGGTATGCACGTGTGTCTGTCAATGTGGATGCGCATATTAGAATACCATCTGAGCCAAATGTCCAGATAAAGCTTGCTTCACAAGTAGTTTACTTCTACAACTAGTTATATGGAATCTACCTCTCAAATTAGGTTTTGCAAGGAAAATATTCACAGAATGCAAATATATTAACATATATTTACAACAGCTGCCTATTACAAATTGCTTGCAATTCAGCCTACAAATATTTATCTCACATTCATACTATGGCTATGAAAAAAACAAAACGGCTTTACACACACGTACATCAGCAAACTGAATGATAAAGTGCCTCCGTTGTGAATCTGAAAACACAGAAAGGACATATTCACCAGGTTTCCCATGGCTTTCTCGCACCAAGAAGTCTCCTTGTTGCTTTAGTAGTTCTTGTGCTTCCACCCTTGGAATTGCACCATGGTACCAATCTTGCTCTGACAGAGGCTTCTCAATGGCTGATATTCCATCAAGCAACTGCAATGGTATAGACATTATTAAGATTAGTCATTTCCTATGAAATCAAACTTCAGCCTTGCCAATAAACTTCCCACTGCCAATAAGGGTAAGACTACGTGGACGTTTTTCGGCGCAATCTGACGCATTGAGACAAAACACCGGCGCCAAATCGCAATGCAACGGAAATAAGGTAAGTGAATGCATTGTCAGATGAAGTCGCAGCATTGATCCGACGCGTCACCACTGTCGGATGCAGACTCTGCATACTGCGTCCGCATCCGACAGTCGTGTTGGATCAACACTGCGACTTCATTCGACATTTCTATCTCTTACCTTATTTCCGTTGCATGCGATTTGTCCCCGGCGTTTTGTCACAGTGCGTCGGATCACACTGAAAACGTCCGTGTAGTCCTACCCTAAGGGGAGGGAGTCCAGGGAAACTTAGGCCCAAAAATAATTTTGTGGGGGCCCAGAGTTAAGCCTTGCCTTTTTTATAAAATCATGAGCCACACAGCTTTAGCTGAATTTACATTATGTTACATAAGAATAAGGAATATGTTTTGTTCAACAGTTAAGAGTTTTACAATAGTGTAAACAGGTGACCTTGTTTTGCAGGTAGCACATTCAAATACTCCAGAAAATTGCATCTAACAATGCAGTTAAAATACATACTGAAAAGAAACATTATGCATATGCTGGCGCGAAATCTAGCAAAATGTTCAATGGGTAAATGTTAACCTGTCAAAATAAGGCAAACTTTGTCACATTTTTGTTCCACTTTGGCTGCTAATTACCAGGCTCAAGCTGAGCACTATTCAATCACTGCAGCTGGGAAACAGCCCACAGGTTTCATTTTATATACAAAAGGGATTTTTCTTCTTTTAATTTGCCTTTTGAACAAAATTATATCTGAGCAGAGTCTGTACAAGAAAAAAACAAACAAAAGATTTTCGCCCATCCTCTTATAACCCTTCAAACCATTTTACAAGCTATTTAACTTTTTTTCTGTATTAATTATTTTGCTTTGCATAATAATTGGAAGAATGTTTCAAAAGATGCAAAAAATGGTTCAGATGAACCAGGACACAGAATATTCAGACATTAAAGGACAGGTAAAGCCTACAATTTCATATATATATATATATATATATATATATATATATATATATATATATATATATATATATATATATATATATATATATATATATATATACACATACATATACACGCACACATTGGGCACATCTTCCCTACACAAGCCACATCATTTGTACTGTATACAATACCCCTCCATTTGCAAGCTTCATCACATTTTCCTAAAACAAATACCAGCTTTCACCCAGCGGCCATTTTCCCTCTGACATCATCAGTAATATTGACATTGCAAACAGGAAATATATGCTGTAAAATTCATGCAATGCAGAATGCAGGGTTACACAGGCACAACATACTTTGATAAAAAGTTCTGCTAGGGTTGAGCACTGTAATGGTTAAGCTGAGCTCAGGAGAGGTGGTTAGGAGAAAAAAATAGGATCAGACAGCTGTGTTTAGTAATCACATTATATATTACATTTTTGGCTAACTAAATATATTAGAAACATTTTTTATTTTGCACAGCCTATCTATTTACCCAGTTTTTATTTTCACACTGAACTATTCCTTTAACAACCAGAGTGGCAGTTATCTAAAGATTTTAAAGAGACTGTTCACTGATTAAATTTTTATGTGGGGGGGTTTATATGTCCTTTAATGTATAATTATCAGTTGCATACAAGCAACATCCAGTCTAAAGTTTACCTACACCTATGCTAAAGGTATTTAAAATCATTTTTTAAACAGCTTCCCCATACAATGTCTGTGTGAAATCAGAAAGGGCATAGAATATATAAAAAGTAGTGATTGAGTTTCATGTTTCTGGCTGATGTATTGGGGTGTTGCTTCAGCATTTCTACATAAGATAACACAAAAGTCCTTTTGCCAGCAAAATATCAGAACCCCTGTTGTAGCAACCCCCATGCTTCACAGCTGGACTGGTGTTCAAACTCAAAACCTTCTTAAAACCGGCCACGTGAGTAGGTAGATGCCATGCATGTTAGTGCATTTGTAAAGATGGGGCAAAAGGCAGCCGAATGCTGTTTCACCGTTCTTTTGCCAAAAGAGAAACCTCACTGCATGAAGCTAAAGGCTCCACTGAACACAACAGGCCTTTATTTCAAAGAAATAAACTTTGTCAGTGTCATGATATTGCCCTAAAAGTTTAATGTCCAAAATCAGATACTTTGCAAGGAGATCATCGGTTAGGGTATAAAGAACTTATTTAAGTGGGACATAAGTGGGACATTTTTTTATTACTAAATGTGAGGGTACAAACTCTCTCCTCTGTCCCTTCTACAAGCATGTCACAAATTAATTTACTCATTTGGGACAATAACAATAGTTTATTTTTAAGCACAATAGTTTTGGGGGAATTAAGCAGTAAAATTCAAGAACATTCATAGTTCCCACTAGAATACTAGATGGCCAAAAAACTGCAGTCCAAAATTAAACATAAGCAGCGTGGGTGTGCGTTTTATCTGTGAGTGCGTTGGAATGTCTGCTTGCATATAAAATATTACAGTTGCAAGGGCAACTCAAACACCGCATTCATTGACTTGTATTTGAATTTGAACACTGGGACTGGAAACATGCCAAATCCCAGTGTCAGAAATCTACCATAAAACACAAGGGTAATTGTAAGGCACAAAGCCCCTTGGAATTCAAGGGATGGCTGCTCAATTCCTATAAACGTAACTGCATCTTGAATGAGGTGACATTCATATCTGGACACCCAGCTGTGCAGTGTTAAGTGTATACAGATTCCGACTATTTCCCCAAATCCCTAAAGCTCATTGCCATTATAAAAGGTAAGCAATAGATAAAAACGCAAGAACTTACTGATGAGGAGCCAAGCATTGATTTTGGTGATCTGATAATTCCTGCTATTGAATGTCGAAAAGTATCGAATTTTGATACCTTTTCCTTTTTATCCTGGAAAGAAAGAAATTAAATTGTTTTAGGGAAAATTCACTTATAAAATTCTGCCAATAGCTGAAATACAGCCCTTACACAAAATGGGTTCATCTCTCTATAATAACATACTTTTCATGCCATAAACCAAACCAAAAAAAAAAAAGGCTGGCTATAAGATACAAGACAGAAAAAAAAATATATATATATGATATTAAGTATAATAAGAGGCTTGGGAGATACATAAATACCTTTATGCAATACTTTTGCTGCAGCAGTTAGCAGAAGTTGTTTAGAACTAGCACATTGAGAATGTCCCCTCTTTTTCTCTATACTTGGAATTTGGCACATGCATAAAATGATTATGTTCCAACCAGCCCATGTGCAAAAATATCAAATGTTCAAAGCTACCCCATACTTGGCTATCATTAAGTGCTCATGTGCATTCAATATATGGTAATGTGATGCCAGAAACAAAGTGGTTATTGTACAGAAAAGCCCAAAATAAAAAGTAGCCGTTTAAACTGGAACTATGGCTAATCAGTAGAGGTAATTGTGTCCTAATCAATTGATGTTGGGGGCTTCCATGTCCAAGATTAGCTTATCATTATAAAAAGAATTGCAAGCAGGATATAGACACCTATACGGTACATAAAAGCAAAAATAAATAAATAAAATTTTTTAAAAAAAGGAAGCAATTAAAAAATATATATTTCTGGTTTCTGAAAAAAAAGAACCGAAAACAGTGTTTTGAAGGTTAACAACCTCATTTAATGCTTATTTAATTTAAATAACTAATTTCTACTGGATAGAGTAGACCAATGCTTCCTAGTTTTAACATACCTATTTTCACCTGCAAAAACATGTACCCATGCAAGAAAAGCAAAAAAAAAACTAAAAAAAAAAATAACAGTAAATATAATGACTATTAGTAATGTGCAAGACTAAGCCTTTATATAAAGTAAAAAAAACAAACAGTATAATACACAGGCTTTTTTGCATTTATAAACAAAAAATGCATATATTGTGTTTATATAGCTTAGACAGCTAAGTACTTTTTTGTCCAAATGCAACCCTCTATTCTATTGGTTTGTAACGAATGTCAAGCGCAAGAAAATGCAGCATGCAGAAAATGAGATGAAACACAAATGAATACAATGCAACTCTGAACACTCAAGGGTACAACTAGGCAAAACAAAACGGAATCAGTTAGTACGGTTAGAAGCACTCAAACCTGCGTTTGAAAACCACCTGTGTGTAAGAACCTTTATAGAAAAACTATATGGTGCCTATCTTTCTTAAAGGGCACCAATCACAACTAAAATAATTTACTAAGTAAATACACTATGTGAAAGTTCAAGTAATCCGATTTTTAAAAGAGTTAGAATTGTTTGTATAATGTAAATCATCAGCTCACTATACCTTCTGTAAGATCTCCCCTATATCTACTGCAGTTCTAGCTGAGGCAGACATCTTGGATTTCACTGGCTCCTCCTACCTAGATCTTCCCAACTAACTGTAGCTCTGAAGGTCCACCTGTTATCAATCTGAGTGCAGACAAGTTGCTTTTTAACGACTTATATTACAAGAGATGGCAGGGGCATTTAGATAGATATGCTCAGAATAGTATTGGTCATAATGCCCATGTACAGTAGGTCTGATCTGTGCACCGTGTGACTTTAAAGCTCTGTGGAAGCTGCAAATGTTTTCCTTCATATGAGTTTTTTGACTTTGCTCAAATGTAAATATGCAGATTAAGGTTTAGGTTTGGCACTCAGACTGACAGAGCAAATCCTTTGTGAAAATTTTTGTTCACAGCCTGTGGCAGCCCAACTTAGATGTACACTGCAGACACTTCAGGACATGTTTTTTGTGGTATTATATGGGGGTTATGTAATAAAATACAGTTTCTCCAGGAGCTGTAATCCATAGTACAGCGGATAGCACATCCTGGTCACCTGTTTAAAAGCAATGGATGATATGGTTACAGCACCTGGGCCAACATACTGCCTTTTATTACATAAAGATAAGCTAGGTGTTTTGTGGCCTTCTCATTAGACTTGTCACCTGGCCATTATTTAACTGCCCTAGCTGGGAAAATACCAGCCAAGAGGACTAGTACCTACGCACCTGAGATGTTACTTGAACATTTTTACAGCCATGCCAGCTTCAGTAATGTTTTCAGGCTTGGGGCAGATTGAAGATTCACTAGGCTAGATCACTGATAAGGAGATGCCTACAAGCCTAAAGTCACTGCTGATGCACCCATGCATGAAAAGATGCTGGAGTCTGACAAAGGTAGAATGGGGGGGGGTTTATATCAAAGACTGGGATAGATCAGGTCTGTAATAAATTAAATAAATCCACCATTAAAGAACTCACTCTATTCATTTTCCTTTTAATTGCACTAGCAGAGTAGCTTAGAGTAATATACTTAACATATGCTATACCATGTATAATGAAGGCTTAATGAGGAAACGCATCTTTAAAGATATATGTAAGAGATGATTTTAAGGCAACAATATTGGGAGAAAGCCTAGGGCTAGGGACATGCGAGGGCTGAAATCAGCTAGCCGAAATCCGCAGGCTGATTAGAGCACCACCGAGGACAGTAGCCTCCTCTCTGTTCGGCATGGGATCATCTTGGTGCGAACAGACTCTGCGGGTTTTGGCGACATATGAGGTGAATATGAGCAATATAAGCTGAAATCCGCAGAAGCATGTTCACCATGAGCTGATTCAATGCGGAAAAGAGAGGAGGTTACTGCCCGCGGTAGGACTGAAATTAGCCAGTGGATTTCGGCTAGCTGATTTCAGCCTGTATGGCCCTAACCTAATGGAACATGGCAAGAAAGTGGTTGAGCTCTAGCAAAGCATACAGTATTCTTCGTTTATATCAGTTACCTTGATTAGAAAATCGGTAAGGCTGCCGATGCAAATGGGGTTTGCGCTCGAATCAAATATGTAGTCAGGCTTGAGACAGCACGGCAGTATTTCTAACTCAGAATATTAATCAAAGCAGCGAAAGCACACACGTCTTCTGAATAATGTTGTCTGAAACCTTACTATACATCTCTACAAATGATTGCAGCTGTAGCAAAGTCTGAGGCAGCGAGTAAGGCCTCAGGAGTAGATTGTGAGATGAGCGTAACAAATGGTTTGGTAAGTAGGGATGTCGCGGACTGTTTGCCCGCGAACTAGTTTGCGCGAACATCGACTGTTCGCGTTCGCCGAATGTTCGCGAACGTCGCGCAACGTTCGCCAATTTGGGTTCGCCTTAGCTGGCGCTTTTTTTTGCCATTTCTCCCCCAGACCAGCAGATACATGGCAGCCAATCAGGAAGCTCTCCCTCCTGGACCACCCCCACACCCCCTGGACCACTCCCCTTCCATACATAAACTGAAGCCCTGCAGCGTTTTTTCATTCTGCCTGTGTGTGCTTGGAAGAGCTAGTGTAGGGAGAGAGCTGTTTAGTGATTTGAGGGACAGTTGATAGTAACTTTGCTGGCTAGTAATCTACTTGATACTGCTCTGTATTGTAGGGACAGAACTCTGCAGGGATTTGAGGGACAGTGAGTTTAGGTTAGTTAGCTTTGCTGACTAGTAATCTACCTTCTACTGCAGTGCTCTGTATGTAGCTGCTGTGGGCACTGCTTCTGATCTCATCTGCTGACTGCTGCCTGCCTGTAACCCAATAGTCCTTGTAAGGACTGCTTTTATTTTCTTTTTTGTTTTTTTTACTTTGCTACTATAAGAACCCAGTGCTATTAGTCTAGCTG
Organism: Xenopus petersii; assembly: GCA_038501925.1. Lineage (NCBI taxonomy): Eukaryota > Metazoa > Chordata > Amphibia > Anura > Pipidae > Xenopus > Xenopus petersii. The sequence goes on from CM076672.1 coordinate 195,084,090, forward strand.
TGTTGGGGAGTGGGACTGGTGTGCTGCTCCTCCTAGTAGTTCACCACTACCAGCACCAACCAGAGTCAAAATTGTTACAAAGTATCTAAGTATCTTATTTGCACCTGTTAGCTGTTCTGAGCTCTCTGCCAAAAGCTAATTAAGTTAGAAACTGTTTTTTTCTGGCTGTTCAGTGCAGAGAAAAGAGGGACTTTCCAGTACAAAAGAGGGACAGGGGGTTGAGTGGTCAAAAGAGGGACAGTTGGGAGGTATGCAAGTGCCACCTAGCTGTGTGAGCTTTTTCACATTCTGTCTAAATAACAATAATAATTCCGTGTCCGTAAACATCACCTGAGTGATGTTTTTACAGCAGCAATAATATATTCCGTATCCACTACTGTATACGTTGCCCTTGCAGGCATTGTTTGCCCAGTCTTTAACCAAGTGCCACCTAGCTGTGTGAGTTTTTTCACATTCCGTGTCCAGAAACATCACCTGACTGTGACGTAGTGTGATTTCTGCCCTTTACAGCACAAAACGCAGTGCTGTGTCAACAATGTATTTTTCAGATACATTTTTGCCCTTGATCCCCCTCTGGCATGCCACTGTCCAGGTCGTTGCACCCTTTAAACAACTTTAAAATAATTTTTCTGGCCAGAAATATCTTTTCTAGCTTTTAAAATTCGTCTTCCCATTGAAGTCTATGGGGTTCGCGACGTTCGCATTTTTGGACGCAAGTTCGCGAATATGTTCGCGAAAAATTTTTCCGACGTTCGCTACATCCCTATTGGTAAGTAATTGGAGATGAGTACAAAAATATATGACTGGGGCATAGCTATGAATTGCTTTGGACATCAGGGTTAATATTATGTATTTTACCCAGAATAGTAGTGGAACCAGTGTATGGATTGGATTGGTCTGGTTGATTGAAGAGTGATTACTTAGCTTGGCAGCCACACATTTTATGGACTTGAGTGGTGAAGTCTCTTGAGAGGAGGGGCAATCAATAAAGAGTTGCAGCAGTTAATATGTGAAGATGTGAGAGTGAATTACAATTTTTGTGAAATCTTATGTGATACTTGGTTGTATTTTAGAAATATTCCTAAGGTAAACATGACATTCTTTAGTTACGGTTTGGATATGAAGAGTGAAGAAGAGGGCAGAATCAATTGCAACCCTAAGGCCCAAGGTTCTGGGAAGGGCATGATACTGGAGTTATTTGCAGCAATATATATATCTAGCTGTATTGTGGTTGAAGTATTCTGATCAATACGTGAATACAAGTCAACAGAGCATTATGTTACAGTACAACAGGCGTTAAATGTGAAGTACACTTTCCCAACATCTGTGTTTGCCATTTCTAAAGTTGCACTCTCAATCAGAAGTGGGGAAAATAAGGTTTGTTGATGCGTAAATCAAATACTGGTAATTGCAAGAGCCACTTAACTTAACAAGTCATTGTGAGCCAGCTGCTATGATTAAAAAGCTCTGATTTTTGTTTTATTTATTTATTTCTTTACACATCCACAAACTACAAAAAAGCAGTACATTTTTTAGCTCTGTCTTTCTGATCAGAGACAGCGCTTATGAAAATAGACAGTGCCATGTCAAGTGAATACAGAATCATTCTCCCCTTCAAGTCAGTATTTAGAAGATGCGCCTTTGGCAGAATTCTCAGTCTCAAGTCTGTGTCGATAGGTCTGGACAAAACTTCATAGCAGACTGAAAATCCCAACTTAAGTCTCAGGGCAGGGCAGATGAAAATAAAAATAAGCAGTGTGGGTCACTGGAACAGACAAACCTCTACTAATGAAACTAGAATGCCCATACTATGCTATATTTTCTGCAATAGGTACTGTTTATTCAACAATAGATTTTGTTTCCACTACATTTATTTTATGCCCTCTATTATGGTAACCACGTTACTTTGTAAGCTTTAAAAAAATCGGCATGGTCCTTTATGGCAAGTATTTTATTTCTGGCCAACATTTAGAAACACATTTGCATTTTTATTGAATGTTTTCCTCTGTTTCTTTTTTTTTCTTTTTTCTTTTTTTTTAGAATCACAGTTTACATTTATTGGACATATAGAAGTACAAACCGGTAAACTGAAAAAGAACCCATCAGACCACTGAAGCATATTATATTGGGAAAATCAGCCGTCTATGTTCAATGCAATTTTAGTTAGATTAGCTGCAAAGTATCAGCATAAAATATCTTTTAGAGAAGATTTTTGCTTCCCAAATATGAGAATATTTGCTTCACAGGTCTTTATTTACTAGTAGAGAGCTCCATCTTTGGGTAAAATGCAAAACTTCACACTATATGTTCCCATATCCATATCTTTATCAAAGGATAATGGGGTTGTTCACCTTCTAAACACTATTTTCAGTTCAGTTATTTTCAGATTTTTCACCAGAAAAAGAGACTTTAATTACTTGACCATTTTTCCAAAATTGAAGTTAAATGTCTATTTAATGCCTGTCTAGTGTTTCTGGCAGCTCAGTAATCCAGGTGCAAATTCTTTAAGGGTTTGTTCACCTTTGAGATAACTTATAGGGGTATATTCATCAAAGAGTGAAGTTAATAGTGAAGTTCCGCCACTAGAGTGAAATTCCGCCACTTTCCATTCATTTCTATAGGATTTTTAAAGGCGTATTTATCAAACGGTGAACTTTCACCCATTGATAAATATGCCTTTAAAAATCCCATAGAAATGAATTGTGAGCTGCGGAATTTCACTCTAGTGGCGGAACTTCACTCTTTGATAAATTTACCCCTTGGTATGATATAGAGAGTGATATTCTGAGACAATTTGCAATTGGTTTTCATTTTTTTTACTATTGAAGGTTTTTGAGTTATTTAGCTTTTTATTCAGCAGCTCTTCAATTTGCAATTTCAGCAATCTGGTTGCTAGGGTCCAAATTACCCTAGCAACCATGCATTGATTTGAACAAGAGATTGTAATATGAACAGGAGAGGGTCTGAATAGAAGGATCAGTAATAAAAAGAAGCAATAACAATACATTTGTTGCCTAAGGGTTGTGACACACGGGCAGATTCGGGAAGATTTAGTCCCCTGGCGACTAATCGGCTCTTCTTCTGGGCGACAATCTCCCCGAACTGCCTCCGCGTGTCTTCCCATCTGATATAATGAAAAGTCGCCTGCACTAAAGCACATGCGCCACTTCGTTTTCCGAAGACGCCCGTGAGGCAACTTCGGAAAATGAAGCACCGCGTGTGCTTTAGTGCAGGCGACTTTGCAATATAGCGGATGGGAAGACACGCGGAGGCAGTTCGGGGAGATTGTCGCCCAGAAGAAGAGGCGATTAGTCGCCAGGTGACTAAATCTCCCCGAATCTGCCAGTGTGTCACAACCCTTATAGCAGGGGCGTAACTATAGAGGAAGCAGACCCTGCGGCTGCAGGGGGGCCCAGAAGGTATAGGGGCCCCACGAGGCTCTAATTCATATACAAATTCAATAAAACTGGGTAAAACCGGTCAATCTCTAGACATTTTTGGGGCCTATAAAATTATTTGCTGTGGGGCCCAGTGATATTTAGTTACACCACTGCCTTATAGAGCATTTGCTTTTTAGAAGGGGACAGCGACGCCCATTTGAAAGCTGCAAAGAATAAGAAGAAAAAGATAACTATATATAAAAAAAAATAATGAAAACCAACTGAAAAGTTGCTTAGAATTGCCATTAGAACTGCTATAACATAATAAGTTACCTTAAAGGTGAACCACCCCTTTTACTGTACCAATTTTGTACATTACATTTTCTACATTTCTCAGCAGCACTTGTGGAATATTAGCAACTATTGTATCAATTCCAACAGCTGCCTTTAGTGAAACTCAAGGATTCTGCTCAGCAGGGACAAAGAAAAGAAATGTATCAACTAATGTATGCATTTAGAACAGTTACAGAGTCGGCGAACCCCCCTCCCAGAGCTGCTTCAGGAAGACAGGAGGTGAAAAATAAAACTTTAAACTTCAATAGTAGGAAAATGGTCACGAATAAAAAATGGAAAGTAATTGAAAATAAGTCTATATTTCTGATGAAATAAGAATGGTCAGACAGCAAAAGTGTGAGCCCCCTTTTTGCCACTATTTCATTTTTGTCCATTAATATTGGTCCTTAAATTAATAGAATTCTGCTATTATAATTTACGTTTTTTTTTTTTAATTTATGCAGCATAATTTCCATTAATTATCTTCTTAGCAACTTTCCAATATACATTTACTAAAAATTAGGGATGCAACCAATCCACTATTTTGGATTCAGCCAAACCCCCAAATCCTTTGTGAAAGATTTGGCCAAATAGCCAACCGAATCCTAATTCACATATGCAAATGAGGGCTGGGAAGGGGAAAGCATTTTTTACTTCCTTGTTTTGTGACAAAAAGTCACGCAAGTCACTCCCGCCACTAATTTGGATATGCAAATTAGAATTCGGTTCGGCCGGGCAGAAGGATTCGGCCGAATTGCAAACCAAATCCTGGATTCGGTGCATCCCAACTAAAAATGCTTTTAAAGTTATTTGTAAATACAATTGCTACTGAAAGCAGCATAACTCCAGTGGTTACTGTTTAAACCATGTTGCAAAAGTCTTCGTTCCCCGACTGAGACAGGTCTGTTAAACAGCTGCCTTGGCTTACATTGTATCAACAGTCTGAGCCACCAGGGCAGAGAATAGAAAGGGATAAACACTGCTTTCAATAGCAATACATATACAAGTAACCTAAAAACCATAGAAAATTTGCAAAGAAATAAATAGGTAGGCTGTGAGCTAAAATGTAATCTAAAAGGCTGGATTGAACATATGTCTAACATAACAGCCAGAGCTCAACTTCCTCCTTTGCAGCTCTCTAACCTCTTAGTTAGTAAATGACTTAAAGGGGGGCCACATGGGACAAAACTGTTCAGTTGGTTTGCTTTTGCACGCTAACTGAACAGTTATGTCCTGTATGGCCCCTTTTCAAGTCAATGATTGGTTACTGGCTGGTCACAGATTAGAGAGCAAGGTGGATGTTGTGTTCTGACTACTACATTAGATATCCACTCACAGTAGCCTTTACACATTAATTTTTGGCTAACTATATTGGAAACATTTTATTTATTTTGCACAGCATAGTTACTTTAGTTTCATACTGAACTGTTACTTAGTTTTGAAAAAAGGGGTAACTACCAGGGGTGCAGCTGGTGCGTTTTCACCCGGGCCCGCTGGAGCCACGATAATGGTTATCGCGGGCGGCTGGGCAGGGGGACAGCAGAGACTCTACTGTTAATTATTCGGCAGCTGCCTGCACCCAGCAGGAAAAAACAATGTGGATTTCAATTGCCACTAAAAAGAAATCTGACTAAACCATAAGCAGCCGTACCATAGCCGACCGTGCCCATCATAGATCACTACATCACACTAGCATCTCACACAGACATAATATAACACATTCTTGCTCGTCACTCCCCTAAAGGGGGCTACTTCTGGTGTCACTGTGCTTATGTACATGGAGTTGTAGGTCTTAGTCTCATGACATGACCTTTCTGACATCTAAATTCCTTGTCTGGCAGCCAGCCAACCGGGATTGCAGTTATTGTTATTGTTAAAGGACAAGGAAAGTCTAAAATAGAATAAGGCTAGGAAAGCCAAAAAATAACAAGCTGTAAGCGTTGACAATGTATAGTATATATAGTTACCAGCAAGCATTCCCTCATTGGTTTTCCCCTAAATCTTTTAGCTGCAATCGATTTTTGAAAAAGTATAGACATGAATGAGAAAGCTTACCTTTGTTTCTGTAAGAAATGAAATGATTAGGGCACACGCATGCGCAATAGCTTCTATCAGTGCCCTGCGCATGCGCACAAGAGTGTTTTATCTTCCTTGTGCAGCGATGAAGATGCGGTCACATGACACAGCCGTGCGTCATCACTGAATCTCTGCCCCCGCCTCATTAATCTGAGCTTCATTAGCTATGCAGCTTTGCGTTGCCAGGAACCTAGGGGAAGCTTTGAAGCTCCTGGTTTTAATTTACTGTCTTTCAGTGAGCGAGCACAGGAGCTGAGGAGGGGAGCTGCAGCCAAGCATCGGCACTGTCTGACTGAGGTCTGTACTATATGCAGGGCGGAAGTGACGCGCCTATATTAAAATGGCGGCGTCAAACTGTAGAAAAGGGCGAAATTAGGAAGGATGGTGCACAGAAGCAGGTATAAATTCGGAGTTTTTAGCATAGCGTTTCAGGAGGGGGCCTGATAGAAAACACATTTAAGGTAGTATCGTTTTTTTTTTTTGTTTCCTTCTCCTTTAAACATCTTTGCCTAACCCTGCACATGCTCAGTGTGGTCTGGGCTGCTTAGGGATCATCATAAACAAAGCTGCTTGAATTCTGCATGGCTGGTAAGTAAGGCGGGGGTTCCCCCTGCTGTTCATAAGTATGATTGTTTTCCTGCTCAGCAGTTAGGGACCATCTGACAATTCCTATCCACAGCAGTAAATGAAGGGAGAATTTCACTGCATACAGTCAGGTTTCTTATAAAAACGGTACACATTTTTTAATTTAAGTATAGGGTACACATCTTTTAATTTAAGTATATTGGAGATAGGTTTCTTTTTCATTAGTAAAAATGGGATTTTATTTTTTTTCCTTTCCTTGTCCTTTAAGGAAGCGTTTATTGGAACGTTTAGTTGCGAGTGTCAAGTTCTGTTCCTGTTCGGTTTGAGTATGAAGGAGATTTTACTTCTGGTAGGAATGTACATGTTTTCGTGTCACAAAGGCATAATATGGTATGGGATCCCTTATCTGGAAATCCATTACCCGGGAAGGCAATCTTCAGTAGACTCACTTATAAGCCATTGAACTTCATTTTTTAAATTCATTTATTTTTCTCTAATAATAAAAGAGTAGCTTGAACTTGATTATTTTAAGCCGTTTCAATTCACACTGGTAGCAAAAAAATCAGTTTGGGTTTATTTTATGTGTTATTGATTTATAGCAGGCTTAACGTATAATGATCCATTAATTAGGGGGGAGATTTTACAGTAAGCATGCCAACAGCACAAAAAAATGATCTGAACTTCCAGAAATAAATATAAATGTATTTTATTTTTACACAAACATACCTGATTCCACAGATTAAAGTTAACCATGATACTCTGTGTATTTTCTGCCTGTGTTTTCCATTTTCACCCCACACTCTCACTGTTCCTTTATCTCATCTTGTTCCGCTGTGAAGTGCTGTGTGTATTCTATGACTAGAAGTGTATCTGTGCACCAACTTCTATGGGAAGTAGAGGGTCTTCAAGTCCAAGAATCACCACTTTAAAGGAATTGTTCAGTATAAAAATAAAAACTGGGTAAATAGATAGGCTGTGCAAAATAAAACATGTTTCTAATATAGTTAGTTAGCCAAAAATGTAATGTATAAAGACTGGAGTGACTGGATGTGTAACATAATAGCCAGAACACTACTTCCTGCTTTTCAGCTCTCCTCTGATTGGTTACCAGGTAGTAACTAATCAGTGAATTGAGGGGGGGGGCATATGAGTCATAACTGTTGTTTTTGAATCTGAGCTGAATGCTGGGGATCAATTGCAAACTCACTGAACAGTTATGTCCCATGTGGCCTCCCTTAAAGTCGCAGACTAACTCAGAGTTATAAAGCTGAAAAGCAGGAAGTTGTGTTCTGTTATGTTAGACATCCAGTCACTCCATCCTTTACACATTCCATTTTTGGCTAACTAACTATATTAGAAACATTTTTTTATTTTATCCAGTTTTTATTTTTACACTGAACCGTTCCTATAAAATAGAACAATGTGAGGGAAGATGTTGCATTACACTGTCAGCATAAGGGATCTTGGGAAATCATGGTTTCCTTCCATCTGTGGAATCAGATGTGTTATTCAGTTCTGGAAGTCTGGATAATGTTTATCAACTATTTCTATATAAGCTCCTATCAAATGAAGTGACTGGTAACAATGGACAGGTGGGGGGGGGGGTGTGGGTGTGTGTGTGTGTGTATGTGTAATACACAAGAGCCATGAATATCTTGTAAATTATATCCTTATAAACTGTGAGTTCTGATGTCACTTCTGTCACATGACTCACTGAAACGTGTGTATTATAATAAATAAAGTACCCACAGTTACAAAATGAGGATATTAGGAGTTCCATGAACTGTATAAAAACACTCGGCCTTCAGCCTCGTCTTTTTATATGGTCATGAAACTCCTCGGTGACTTACAATGTCCTTATATTTTATAAGAGGGGGTACTTTATTCACTATATATATGCACATAAAATCTGTTTGATGCACCCATGCTTGATAAATGGCCCATATTTGCACAGGTTTATGAACTTACCAACAAGCCATTAAAGATTGATGTGATTGTAGTAATCACTTCCACTGTGCTGTATATATTACAGGTGTGGGACCTATTATCCAGACTGCTTGGGTTTTCTCCGTAATTTGGAGCTCAATACCTTAACTCTGCTAAAAAATTATTTAAACGTAATTATTTAAACATTAAATAAACCCAGTAGAATTGTTTTGCAATAAGGATTAATTCTATCTTCGTTAGGATCAAGTACAGGGTACTGTTATTTTTACAGAAAAAAAGGAAGTACGGATAATGGATCCCTTACCTGTATTTCTTAACAAAAAATACACAGTATGATTCTATTTTCATAGAAAAGCATGCCTATAGAATAAAAATAAGCTACTTAAATGATATCCACAAAGAAGACGTGCTACTCACCACAGAAGAAACAGATCTGGCATCTTCTTCATAATTAACCACTGGAGGAGGCTCTTTCCCTTCATTTTCCTGAATCTTCTGGTCCAGTAGCTCCTTTTGGGCTGACAGTTTTGACTCCGTGCACTTCAGATTCTCAATTGACTGCTTTAGTTCTTCAATGGCTTGCTTCTGGCTTAGCAAAAGCACAGTGCTAAAAGAGAAAAAGTGAAAAGGCAATCAAGTCATTTGTACTTTTCTATTCATATTGTTCCTCTCAGATTTGTTTACAACTGTGGCAACCACATTTTTATACTTTCCCTTTTAGTACATCATTCATATTAGGATTAATCAAAGATTAACAATGTTACAATGTGAATAGCCACTTTAAACATATAAGTCCATTATCAACGTTATGTCTTGTTGGGGTGTGCAGTTCATTTGTTTTGCACTCGTCTTTCACTGAGCAAAAGGCTGCTGCAGAAAATGTTAAGAAACTAAAACTGAAGTGGGAGGCAAAAAGATATTTCAATGTGTAGAAAAAAAAAAGTTCTGTACAATACATTTCAGGACACAGAAATTGTTATGCAAATACAAATAAACAGAAGTAACCAAAGAAGCAATACAATATCTTCTAGTCTGTAAATTCGTGATCCACTAAAGTTGCGAAACATGCATATACAGACTTGAAAATATGCAAATGACTTCCAGAAACAGATTTGTAAAAAAAACACTTACTCTGACTTTTTTTCACAAGTGCTAGCAGATTCTTCTAGATTCACTTCTAATTTAGACAGTTGTTCCTCTTTGGTTAAAAGGGCTTGCTGTGTCTGAGATAGTTCATCGGTTGCTGTTTTTAACCTAAAAAAAAAAATGCCATTGCCTCAGTAAGCCAGAGAACAAAAAGATGATTGCTAAATGCCATGCCATTCTGTTAAATAGCAAGTTGAGTCAAGTACGCGACTTACATTGAATTGAGACTGTCTGCAGTCAGATTGTTCCACATGATTTCATTAGCCTGCAGATTTTCTATCTCCTCTAATAAAGAAGTATCAAATTCTATATCTGGTTCCTTGGTCTCTTCTTCAGTCCTGTTAGAAATAAAAAAAAATTGTTATATTTTAAAAACGATGTTTGAACACAGCCATAAGCATATCTCGGTGAAATATATCTCTCTCTCTATATCTATATATCTATATCTATCTATATATATATTACTAAGCTCGAGTGAAGGATTAGAATAAAAAATACTTCGAATCGAACACACAGGATTTGCACAAAAGAGGAGAAAAAAGGTTATCTGATGAATAAAGCTGATGGTTTATTAAGCCGACATTTCGGTTCCACACAGGAACCTTTCTCAAGGACAAACTTTGAGAAAGGTTCCTGTGTGGAAACGAAACGTCGGCTTAATAAACCATCACGTTATCTGATGAATAAAGCTGATGGTTTATTAAGCCGACATTTCGGTTCCACACAGGAACCTTTCATCAGATAACCTTTTTCCTCCTTTTTTGTGCAAATCATGTGAGTGCCAGTACTTGAGACTATATTTACTTGAGCACCCAGGTCTCTTTATTTACATTCGAGGTGTGCAGCTTGTACCTATGGTGTTTAGATGGCTGGAATCTGGGACCTGTATTATAAAAACCTGCACACAATGGACATACGCTTTTTCTGTGAGCTGAAGATATAATTTAATAATAGAAATATTATAACAAAACAACTAAAATTCCATGCATTAAGCATCTATTCACAATAAAAGCTGGATCTCAACCCACTGTATAACAGTGACCCTCATGATCGTTTGCCGGCATCCATACTGGAACTTCATATAATTCAATTGATTTTTAACTGAACTATGTCCCATTAACACAATAGAGATAATGCACAAAATACTGCTGATAAAAACGGAAATCCAGGCTGACCAATTTACTATGGACAGGCCTTGGTTTAATAAATTATCCCAAACACCAGTCCACTATATTAGTGCAATGTGGTTGGTCATCCATATGTGTGGCCCTATTGCACCAACATACAACTAACAGGTCAGATATGGTCCACACATTATTGTGTATAGGCAGGCAGATTACTAAACTGGAGGATCTGCACACAGGTATAAAATAAATTTTATGTTGGATCTGTTGGATCTCTTAAACAAATATGCAAACTACGCTTGAGCCACATTTAGTTTTAAGTGAAAAATCTAAATTTACTAAATTGGTACTAGAATCTAAGAAAATATTCACCTGTTTTTTTCAATGAAGTTATCATACTCTGTGCTTGGATTAATTTCCTCAACACAGGTCTCAAGCTCCTTATGAACAGCAACGATTTCTTCAGAAACAAGGCTGGTAATCTGGCAGTATTCAACAAAAATGCCTTTACTGGAAGATCAGGAGATAAAAAAAAGATTTGTATTAAGAAACAGAGAGGGTTTTTTTTTTTTTATAAATGACACAGCTGTCACAGCTGAAATAACCTAAACTAACCATTATTGCAAAATGAATGCAAATAGAGGCTAAATACTGGGTTAAAGATATTTTTATTACAAAGCATGACTGGCAAGGCCTACTCTTATCCCCACATCACTTCATAGCTTCTACAAACATTCATCATCTGTGAAATTGTGAAATAGCAGATGTTTGTTGATTTTGCCACATTTTCAGTCTGACAGGCTCTTGAAAAATGTGGCGGACAAATTTTTCATGGGGCATTTAATTTGCATTTAAGGGTTTTATTATCTATAAGCTTACCACAGCAGGGGCAATTTTAAAAGCAAATTTCTCAACCATGGCAGAGAATTTTAAACTAAAATTCTCATTCTGTACACTATGCATATGTCCAAGAAAGGCTTGGGTTGGCAGGAAAGGGATGCCTCTTTGATGAGACACAAACTTGCCCACAGGGAAGTTATTTATAATTTACTTTCACTTTCACCTCCCATCTTCCAATCTATTACACATTACAAGCAATGAGGATTTTGGTTTACTGTGTTTGTGACAATATACACTATAAATTTCCTTACCTGTTACTGCAATAGTGACATGTGGTTTTAGGCGAAAGAACAAATGAAGTCATGGCATCCTTAAGAGATACATTACAGACTAAAGAGAGACTATATACCCAGTTGCTATGCTGCAATCTGTCTTTATTTCTTACTGTGCCCAAAATTCAGTTTTATAACTAGATTATTTCTTACAGGGCGTGTATCATCTCCTCTTGCATCTTCTGCAGAGAATCCAGCAGGCGTGGGAGAGTGGAGTCATAATATTGATGCTGATGAAGCTGAGCTCCTTTTACAGCAAGGACATACTGGTTATGAAGTATATGAAGCTTCATGTTTGCTTTATCATAACGGTCTCTGGCTTTTTCCGTTTCTTTCCCTGCATAGAAAAACATGTGGGTCAATTTTTAAATTATTAAAGAATGCTGTAACTGCCAGCACACCCAGACAGAATCCTGAGGATAAAAAATTTGTAAATTAACAAGTGTAATTCTGGTCATCTTGCCCTGCTACACATGCTATCCCACAGTGCTTTTACAGAAGCTAATAACACCTCTACTATGGCAAGAACTGCTGAGCTGTGTAGTCAAGAAGAAGCACAATTTTCGAGTGGAATTTAGTAATCTAGAACCAAAGCAGCAGCATGGTGCTGCCCACTAAAAGAACTATTGCAAACACATACCCTTTGTTGATGCATCTTTGAATTTCTCTTTAGCAGAATTTACTTCTTTTGATAACTGTTTGTAACTTGACTTCAGCTTTTCCAGTTCTGTTTTTGAGACCTGAATGCAAAGAAGAATAAATGTGTTACTTTAAGTGTAAAACCACACAACATTAACTGCAGCTGCAATGTTATTTAAAATAATGGCTTCCCTGCCTATAAACCCTTCTTAACAATATTAAATGGGGTCTTTAAAGGAGAAGGAAAGTTGTTTCACACTTGGGGATGCCAAATGTTAGGCAACCCAAGTGATTGTATTGACTTACCTAAATCCCCGGGCCAGTGCTCCTATCAGCAGAAAACTGCACCGGCCCGGGGTTTTTCTAGCGAGCACCACGGAGAGATCTTCTTCCAGCTTTTCTTAAAATTTCCCCGGGCAAACGCATGCGCAGTGGAACAAAATAGCCCACTTTTTAGTTCAAGTTAGGCCTTTGTTCTACAGCGCATGTGCAAAGAAAAAGGAAGATGGAAGAGGATCGCTCCGTAGTGCTCACTGGTATAACCCTCGGGCCGATAGTTTTATTACTCAAATTTCTATTCAGACCCTCTCCTATTCATATTCCAGTCTCTTATTCAAAGCAATGCATGGTTGCTAGGGTAATTATGACACTAGCAACCAGATTGCTGAAAGTGCAAACTCGAGAGCCGCTGAATAAAAAGCGGAATAACTCAAAAACCACAAATAATAAAACCAATTGTAAATTGTCTCAGAATATCACTCTCTATGTCATACTAAAAGGTTATTTAAAGGAGAACAACCCATTTAACTCCTGCTTGCTACTTTTTAGACAATGTTGCAAAAGTCTGGGTTCTCCAGCAAAGTCAGGTCTGTTACTCAGCTGCCTTGTCTTACATTGTACATCAACAGTCTGAGCCACCAGGGCAGAGAATAGAAAGGGACAGACACTGCTTTCAATACAATACATATACAAATAACCATGTAGGTAGAATTTATTTCTACTTACCGTAATTTCTATTTCCAAGTCACTCTAATGGCAGCATTCACCAACATGGGTAATCCCTCCCCTTTAGGTCATTGGACAGGAAAAAACACAACATCACATAAAGCCCCCTCCCACCCTTCAAGTGCTATACCTCCCTCAGTCTTAGTAACAAGCATTTGAAGGGTGGGAGGTTGGTGAATGCTGCCATTAGAGTGACTTGGAAATAGAAATTACGGTAAGTAGAAAAAAAATTCTACCTTTCCAAAGTCACCATGGCAGCAATTCACCAACATGGGAACTCCCAAAGCAAGAAAAGAAGGACTGGACTACAATACCACTGCAATAATTCTAGCTATAGCCCTGGTTGAGTGAGCTTTAAGATCTCTGGGCACCTTCTTGCCAGCTGTATAACCAGAGGATCTTCTGCCCAAGCTTTATTGTTTAAAGCCGAAATCTGCCCGCGTAAGGTACTGTTACTCAGCCCTTTCTGATATCCGGTGAAGAGAAATTGAATAACTCGACATGGTTCAGGACTTCCAGGAACAAAGTTCCTGCTTTGAGAAAACTGAACAAAACGATCCCAAACTCTGTAATATTGAGCTGAGGTAAAGGTCTTCCTGGATTTTAAAAGAAGGGTCAGAAGGTCTTCCTGGACTCCTTCCTTACACAGCCTCTGCCTCTCAACTTCCATGCCATCAAGGACAGGTGCACCACCTCCTCGTGGAATATGGGCCTGTGACAATAGGTCTGGCCTCACTGAAAGCTTCCAAGGGTCCTCCACCGCCCAGCTGAAGCAACAGCGGAAACCAAGGCCGCCTGGGCCAATGGGAAATTACTGCTATCACCAGTGCTCCCTCTTGGTCTATTTTCCTCAGTAGCCTCCAGTCCAGATTATGGGAAATGGAGGAAAGACATAGGAGAACATCTTGCTTCAATCCTGAAGCAAAGCATCCACTGCTTTGACATTTCCGATTCAAATAAGTTGCCATTAAGTTGACTTCCGGAACCCCGAACTTCTGGGTTATCCGCCGGAAGACCAAGGAGCTGAGACTCCATTCCCCTGGGACCAATGTAGTGCGGCTCAGATAGTCTGCCTGCAAATTCTGAACCCCCGGCACATGGAAGGCTACTAACCCTGCCAGATTTCGTTCTGCCCAACTCATAATGGGATCCAACTCCTTCATTAAACTGGAATTTCTTGTTCCTCCTTGTAAGCCACTGCAGTGGCATTGTCTGAGCGTATCTGGACCCACTTGTGAGACACTTCCTTTGAAAGGGTGAATAGAGCTTGACCTATCGCCCTTAACTCCAAGACATTGGATGGCAGAGCACGCAGATTACAACTCCCCTGCACCGTTCTGCCGGGCATAACTGCACTCCAACCTGACTCTGAGGCGTCTGTTGTAACCGTCATCCACTGGGGTTCGAATAGAGACATGCCTCTGGCCAGATTCTGTGGTTCCATTCACCACCTTAAACTGGACCGCAGCCATTCCGAAAAACAGAGTTCTTGGTGATGCCGCAGAGGATTCAGCGCACCTGACTTGATCAGGAATTGCTTCAGGGGTCTCAGATGCCATCTTGCCCATTTCACCATCTGAATGGTTGACGTCATTAAGCCCAGTACCGACATACAGTCCTTGACTGAGACCTTTACTTGTCCTACAAAGGACAACACTCTCTCCTGTATTCGCTCTATTTTTTGAGGAAGACTTATCAGATCTCCGACTGTATCTGTTTGGGCCCCCAGGAACATTAGACTTTGGGTCATAACAAGGCAACTCTTCTGCCAATTTATAACCCAACTGTAGACCTGCAACATCTGAACAGCCTTGTCTCTGTTTCTTGCTTCTTCTTCTGCTGAACGGGCTACCAACAGAATATCGTCTAAGTAGTGATTTGCCAGGATTTCAGCTTCCCTCAAAATGGCAATATTCGTCATTAACACCTTCGAAAAAGTTCTCGGTGATGTTGAAAGGCCAAAGAGGAGACAGGTGAACTGCACATGTTGATCCCCCACCACCAACCGAAGGAACTTCCTGTGCGGTCTGCAAATTGGCACGTGAAAATATGCGTCTTTTAGATCGAGCTTTATCAGCCACGACTATGGACTATGAATTGCCATAGTTATCGAAGCCAGAGACTCCATCTTGAATCTTCTGCACAAGATGAACTGATTGAGGGGTCTCAGATCTAGAACTGGCCTGAAAGATCCTGTTGCTTTCTTCACTAAAAATAGCTTTGAGTAGAAGCCCAACTGATGTTGCAAGGGTGGTACGGACTCCACTGCTCCCGACATCCTGAGCTGCTGGAGGAACTCTTGAAGAGTTAACTCCATCCCTGCAATCTTTGGAATATTTGACACGCGGAAAATATTGTATCTCAGAATCTTGCAAAATTCCAGTTGATAACCCTCCTGGATTATATTCAAGATTCAAGAATCCTTGATCTTCGAGACCCAGGTGTGCTGGAAGAGGAACAACCTCGCTCCTACCCTCACTTCCTGAGCCTGCTAAATCTTATTGTGATTTATTGGAAGCTGAGGGGAAGGCCTTCTTACTGGACCGACGTCCCTCTCCACAAGAGGACCTCCAACTCGACTGTCTTCCATAGCCTCTGGCAGGCTTCGGAAATTTTCTATCACTAAAGGAATTTCTTCTAGGGGAAGATGGCCTGGTCGCTTAAATCTTCTTTCCTGTGGAAGAAACACACTCTTCCCTCCCAGATGCTTTTTTGATAATCGAGTCCAGCTTCTCACCGAATAACATGTCCCCCTTGAAAGCCAATTGACACAGATTAGACTTGGATGCCGCATCTGCCATCCATGGTTTCAGGCATAGAGCCCTCCTTGAGGCCACCGAAAGTGCCATCGATCTAGTGGAGAGTTTCAATAAATCCAAAGAAGCTTCTGATAAGAAATCCACCTCCAAACTTAAATCTGAAAGCATTTCTTTCAAATTTGCTCTCCTTACATTCAAAGAAATGGCCTCATCTAAGTTGACCAGCCAAACCTTCATTGCTCTTGAAGTTGAGGTTATTGCTACTGCTGGCCTACAGGCTGCCCCAGCCGATATATATGATTTCTTTAAATTAAACTCAAGCCTCTTCTCCATAGGCTCCTTGGATGCTGCTGCATCTTACACTAGCGAAGTTGTCTTTTTTGCCAACCAGACAATCACCGCATCCACCTTAGGTGGATTGTCCCAAAGTTTAGAAAAGGATTCTTCCACTGGATATCTCTTAGAGAACTTCCCCTGTATTACTACTCTCTTCTCAGTTTTCTTCCACTCGGAATGAATCATATCCTTAATTGACTCATGTACAGGAAATGTGGATGCCTTCTTCTCTAGAGATGGAAAAAATGTATCTGCTGAAGAACCCTTTGGGATTTCCTCAGTTAGTGTCAATGCTTTCCGGACTGCTTTGATCAGATTGTCTACTGCCGCCATATCAAGAGTAGTTTCTTCCTCCAAAATTAATTTTCCTTCCTCAGACACACTTTCTCCAGGATCATAAAAATCTTCCTCCGATACCTTGGACAGGGATTCATAGAGAGATTCCCGGATCCTCTTAGATCTTCTCACCGACAAAGGTGCCGGATTAGCTGCAGATGCTTCCTGAACTCATTGAACTGCCTGTTTAATAAGTGACACAAGAGTATCCAACTGGGGCATTCCAGCAGCTTGCTGTTGTCCATTAAGGGTACGACTTTCTGACAGCGGTTTGGAACCTGCAGAATCCTTATGGGGCTCACTGGAGGCAGGAGAGCTGGAATGCAAACAAACAAATCTATCAGCCAACTGCATAAGCCCCCCTCTCTCTTTTTTTTTTAAATCTTGAATGCTTCCCAGGACCTTTAGAATGTGTTGATTTTCCAGAGCTAATAGACTCCATGATTGACAGGATTGTGGAAAGAAAACACAACACTGAAAACCTTTAGTCCTAACAATTTTCCAACCATAGTAGAACAGGCGCTTACAAAACAATTCTTGCTTGTAGTGTACTTGCTTCCACTTTCAAATGGTATCAGGCACGCGTGAATCCGCCAGAGTCTGTTTATAGGTGTTCTTTGATGGCGTCAAAACGCCAGCGTCACACAGCAGTGTCCATAAGCAAGCATCCATGCACTTCCGGCTACTCGTGCACAACTTCCAGTCTTTGGAGCGCATCTGCGCCATCTTAGACATTGCGCTATCCTGATGACACGCAAAACGGATTTCCCCGCCGCACTCCATCAAACTGGCCTCAGCTCACCATGCCACCACGGAGATAGAAGGAGGGAGTCACCACGTTCTTACCTGACTACCCCACCCGAGGCCCTTCTCCCCCGGCGATCCCCATAGGGAGCAGAAAGGAGGCATCAAGGAGGGGAAAGAGAGAGAAACCCCCTGAACCTTGGAACACTGCCTGGGTAAGCTACAAACACTCGATCCAACGATCATGGGACAGGATCTGAGGGAGATATAGGAGGAAGGGGCTTTATGTGATGTTGTGTTTTTTTCTGTCTAATGACCTAAAGGGGAGGGATTACCCATGTTGGTGAATTGCTGCCATGTTGACTTGGGAATTTTTTTATAAAACTAAGGCAAAGCCAAGAAACCTTTGCTGAAAATATATTCTGCCTATTCTAATAATTAAAAAAAAAAAAAAAAGAATTTTAAACAACCTCAATATGTTGCTCCATCAAGACTGGTAAAGCAGAAGCACCAGGTACCTATAGATACAAAGTGGTCCTGTACTTACTGCCTGCTAAAGGTAGACAGGACTCCCCTGTGCCTGTTTGTCTTGCAGAGTGCAGCTTGCACTAGCCATGGATACAGGGGCCAGCCACTCTGTGTATGGGCACCCACTGCATTTAGCCATACCAACCAGTTATGCTATGTGGCTGCTTGCTCCCATACCTGCAAAACCTAGCAGTGTTCTGGGCAAGCATTAACTACATGCAACTACACTGAAGAGTCCTCTGCAAGGTGCTACAAGGAGACATTGAGGTAGTTGACCCTTTAGTTATAGATGGAATGTTCTGATGTTAGAACAAACCTTTTATAAGACTATAATTTATAGCAGGATCACTGAAAATAATCACATGTGTATATATACACCCTACCTTGTACATTTCAGCCTCAATCTGCTGATGGATATTGTTGTAGCTCTTTTTTACATGCTGCTTGTCTTTAATTAAAGTGGTAAGGCGGTGAAGTGGTCCAGCATTGAGTTCCTCAGCATGCGTCTTCATAATTTTGCTCAGCTGTTCTGTCTGCTGCACCAAGTGCAACCATGACTAAATTAATAAAAACAAACAAAAAAAAAACTTGTTAAAAACAAGGATGACACCTAAAAATACAACACAAACAGCAGATGGACATGGGAACACGATCTAAAGTGTACATTAAAAAAAGTACACTGCTGCAAGCTCACAATAGGCTATTTTGTTCAAATTTTTCTGGGCTTTGGGCTGGGGTGAAACTCCTGGGAGATGTGATACAGGTGGGTGAGCTGAAGCAGTTTGTCCAGCTCAAAGAAGAATTCAGATTACGCAACTACATGCTATTCCGATTTCTTCAATTTCGGCATGCCTTTCGAGCCCAATTCCCTAATGGTACTCCAGACCTCACTACCTGTACCCTTGAGAAATAGGCCAGAGCTCACCAAGCCACTTAGCTGGTTTTATACTATCCTACTTCAGAACAGCTTTGACTGCATTAAAATCATCTCACTGAAGTGGTTGCAGGATCTTCCACACATAGGAGACACCTGGGAGGTCATACTGTATCAGACATTAATATTGCAGTATGAGACAAATATATCCACACTAGATTTCTCAGCAGAGTCTACCTGACTTCAGACAGGCTGGCACAGATCTACCTAGGCTGCCCTGATACCTGTGGGAAATGCAACCAGGACGCAGGTACTTACCTCCACGTCGTCTGGGACTGTCCTAAAATACAGCGCTTTTGGACTGAGACACCAAGGATCATGAGTTCCATTTTAGGCCTACTAAACATACGGACCCCTACTTTCTGTTTATTGGCTCACTTGGTAGGACTAACACTGAAATCAAGCAAAAGACTGCTTGCTACAGCTCTTTCATTATGCTAAAAAAGCCATTCTAATGACCTGGAAAGCTGTAGAGGCCCCAACGCAGTCTTTCTGGAAGAAACCGGTGAACGACAGTCTCCCAAGTCAAAAGCGTACTTATACAGCAAGAGGTTGCCCGGGGAAATTTGGGACAAATGGTTGTCAGAAATTTAAATTACAATGATACTTATGTACACGTGTACTGAATGGAATACCTATAATATAATCAAAGGGAATGCCCACTCTCGATATCTTTAACTCCTTATTCTCCTCTTCTAACTGTTTCTTCTGTTCTCTACTCTTTGTAAAATTCAAATCAATAAACATAATCTGATAAAAAAAAAAAAACAATCCCTTATTTAACAAACCTAAATTGACACATTTAATTTATACATTTCTTATCTTTGTCCCTGCTGAGTAGAATCCCTGGGTTTCATTAAAGGCAGCTGTTAGAATTGATACAATAGTTGCTAATACTCCACTGATGCTGCTGAGAAATGTTGCAAAATCGTAACACCTGAATTACTGAGCTGCCAAACTGAAACACCAGACACAGGAACATTCAACTTTAAACATAGATTTTGGAAAAAGAGTAAAAAATAAATAATGGAGAGTAATTGAAAAAAGTTTATTTCTGGGGAACAACCTGAAAACAACATAAAGCTTTCACTGTCATGTGAAAACGTGTCTGGTTGCGTCAAAATGTGCCCTATGTACTCCCGTATGGTTGCACTTGGTGCCCTTAGTCCTTTCTGCATTCTGTTTCAAATGGGGTGCTACTGCGCCTATTGATGCAAGGAAACCCTGGAGTTATGTCAGGCGCAACCGTGCCAAGAGAGGTGCCCATTTGCATCTGTAATGAAGCCGGCATTGTGGGGAAAAACAAGGAGAAAAAAACATGGAGATTGACCTCAAAACAGCACTTTTGCTCACTGCGCTTCAGTAACTGAATGTTCCCTTAAGTTGTTATTGCTGCAAAATTTGAAACTACAAAATATTAATATGTGGGAATTGACTACATTATTATTATTTTTTTTTTGGTAATTTATATTTTCTAACATAAAACAATGCTATATTTACTACCTAAATATGAGTTTCAGAACTTTCAAATAAAAAAATTTAATTGAAAGATGTTAGGATGAGTAAAATGAGAGGGTCTGCATGACACTGTTTCTTTGTTGTGCCTAAAGCTGGCCATAGATGCAAAGATCCAATCATCGTACGATCGGACTTTCCCATCTCCCGACCCGCCACTAACCATTCAGATCAAAGTCTTACCGGTCAGATTAGTTAAAGAACAGATCAGCAATGTTCTGCCCCTGACAGCAATCGTACGATATCTATGTCCACCAAAGCTAGTGACAGTCTCCCACTGAAAATCGTACGATCGGCAATACACGCAGAGATATTATCGGCAGCCGACAGAAATTTTCTAACCTGTCCGATCGACCAAACGACCGATCTCCGCCGGACGAAATTGTCGGGACTCTCCACACACGGTTCGAAAATCGTACGAATCCTCGATTCGCATGATCAGATCTTTGCGTCTATGGCCAGCATAAGACTACATCTGAAATACTCCCCAAGATTCAATTCTACTATTTACATAAGAAATCAATGCTAAATTCTCAGTGCTCCTGTCTATGACACTCAGAAGCAAAGTCCTGCCCTGCACCAGAGACAGTGCTTAGTTCACACACATTCCTCTTATACAATTTATAACTTGTCAAATAATAGTTAAACAATATGGCAGCTAAATATGGTCACATTAAAGCACCAATGTTTGTAAATGTCATGCTTCTATTAATGTTGGCATGCACTGCATTCAGCCATGGATTCAGGAGAAGTAAAACATTTCTATACATACAGTAGTCCCAGCTACATAAGCATAACTCATACAAAGTATAAACATGAAACTTTCAACTACTGAAGCAGAGGTTTGATTTTTTTTTTTTAAAATGGGAACAGTGAATGAGGGAAAGTATTTCAAGGCAAGCAGAAAGTCAAGTTCTGGACGAGCCCCAACAAGTAATAGTAATTGTAGGTAGGAAGAGCCTCTGGGTTTCAAAACATATCTCAGACTTTTAATATTGAGGAAGTATTTTCTTGCCTGGTAATTTCATTTCAGATGGCTGAATAGTTTCAGCTTCACTTTATCTTTCATAGGCCATTTTCGGTGATGTAAGTCAGATGCTCAACTAAGTAGAATTGGCAGACGTGGACTATTCCTATACTAGCATGAAATACATTTCCTCATTTCTGTTAACCTTAATAATTTAATGTTCAGAGCAAGTATCCTCAAGCTAAAATAGGGAGCAGGGGAAATTCAATCCGTGGATTTAGTTCGCCATGTCTGGACAACACCTTACAGCATTAAGAAATTGACTTCATCTCTGTTTTTACTGTACACACATTCACTGTGAAAAAACTACAAACCATGTAATAAAAGAGTTACTGTATCTGCTAAACACCACTTAGCTAAAGCCCTCCATTTGTTGAGAAAGTAAAGGTGGCCATATCCGGCACATTTAAGCTGCAGATTTGAGTCCTTTAGACCAATTTGGCAGCTTATCTGCCCATGTATAGGACATTACGACTGCCTCCCTGAACAATATCTGGCCAAAAATCAGCCAGGTATCGATCGGGCAGGTTCGATTTTCCCCTGGACTGCAGCTAGTTGATGCGGTCCTCGTCCCGTTGGCTTAATCCAATCATTGGAATCCGATCATTTGGCCCGAGGGCATATTGGGGAAAGACCGGCTCATTTGGTGACCTTGCCAAACGAGTGGATCTTATAGCGTATGGTCACCTTAAATCTCCAGTTAGCGAAGTCCGACCAATCCTTCAAATTATTGTGCGGTTAGTGGGATTCGAACGATCAAACATCTAAGCAACCAAGCTAAAACCCTCCATCTGTTGACAAAGTCAATCTCCAGGCATCATTCAGCACACTCTACTTTATGTTCAGGTTCACCGGTTGCTTTAAACCATGCCATTTTGGTTTATAGGTTTAACTGGCCAAGTGTCTAGTTCTTCCCAAATTAAGATTTTAGAAACAACAAAAACAATAAATGAAAACATATATGCGCTATATCTCCTGAGGCCTTACCTTGGATACATTGCTTATGTAATCTAGTGGGATTGCACTCTCCTTGTCCACTTGGTTGCAAAGATTCTGTAAAGTCGAAGCGTACTCCTTGTCACTTTTAATTCTCAATGCCATAAACTTCTTCACAGTTTCCAACAGCCGCAGCTCCCAGTCTTGTAGCTTGAGCAAAGCATCATGAGACGATCTAAGCTCTTTGCCAAAGCCCATCTTCCCCACACTACTTGGAAGCTACGATGATTACAGAAATGCTTTCTGATCAACACATCCCCGGATGTCTGAAAGAAACACCAAGATTGAAGTTAAAAAGGGGAAGCTGCTTAAGTATTCATTCTGCATTACCACTAGAAATGTAAGAGCTGAACAATGAACTAAATATTAACTTAAGTCTAGAAATTGAGATTGGTTACTTTGCTACTAAACAGAATTATATTCTGCAAGCTACTTCCAAGTCTGGACCACTGGGCAATTGCTGCGGATTAGTCCACTACATTTTTAATTTTACAAAGCCAGATCAAAAATCACTTTTCACTGCCCTCAACATGGAAATTACCTAAAAGTGCTAGTTTAAAGAGTCATAAAGTGCATAGAGCACCATACAGGGCAAGTTATGGGCAGTGCATGTTTGGGCTACTAGAAAAACATGTTGGACAAAACAACAGATGTACCGTGTGTCACTGCCCTTAACCCCCAGTGTGATGAAAGTGTAACAATTCTTACCGCTAAATGCTGCTCTTTTGGACAAAGCAACACTTGCGCAGAACAGTTCTGTTTTATTCAAGTCACAGTGGTCACAAGAACAGAAAAACATTTAATAAAAATAAAATATTAATGTCAAACTAAGTTCCATTTCTTTAAGTATCAAAGAAAATGTTTGTGAGAAGAGGTATGCGACCTATTATGCAGAAAGGAATATGTAGTATGTGCTCACACATCTTTGCCTTCCAACAAGTGAAACCCAGTGCTCAACAACTGAGGGATCAGCATGCTCCTGCATACTGGTACACAGGGAAAAAAAGCCAGCAGGGTGAAGTTTTGCCAGTGTTCCCCTGCTGCCATTAGCCCTGTGTGTTGGTATACTTTCTTCACTATTATGCAGGAAGCCATTATTCAGAAAGGTCCAAAACATGGGAATTGTCATTTCTCATAGTAGTTTTTAAGCAAACAATTGTTCTGACGTATTTCCTTTTTCTCTGTAACAATAACACTCTACATCGTACTTTATGGAAACTAGAATAAATGTACATTTGGTGAAAAACAATGATATAGTTTTTTTAATGTGTAAGATTTTATCTGCACCATTGCCAATCCAAATTATGGAAAATCCCTTATCCAGAAATCCTAAGGTACAAGCTATCCAGATAGATCCTATATCTGTATTTTATAAACACTTTTTTAAGTATTTATATTAAACAAAGCTTCCATTTTATATCCTTCTGTTTTGCTACAAAGTATCACTATGAATGGATACTGTCATGGGAATTTTTTTTTTTTTTTTTTCAAAACGCATCAGTTATTAGTGCTGCTCCAGCAGAATTCTGCACTGAAATACATTTCTCAAAACAGATTTTTTTTTTTTATATTTAATTTTGAAACTGGATATGGAGCTAGACACATTGTCAGTTTCCCCCAGTCATGTGACTTGTACACTTCAGTCACACAGCAAGTTGGAGTGCTATCACCCCCTCCCTTTCCCCACAGCAGCCCATCAGCAGAACAATGGAAGGTAACCAGATAACAGCTCCCTAACGCAAGACAATAGCTCCCTGTTAGATCTAAGAACAGCACTCAATAGTAAAATCAGGGTCCCATTGCAATACATTTAGTTACATTGAGTAGGAGAAACAACAGCCTGCCAGAAAGCAGTTCCAAGTGCTGGCTCTTTCTGAAAGCACATGACCAGGCAAAGTGACCGCATATGGCTGCCTACACACCAATATTACAACTAAAAAATACACTTGGTGGTTCAGGAATTACATTTTATATTTTAGAGTGAATTATTTGCAGTGTAAACAGTGTAATTTAGAAATAAAAACTACATCATAAAAATCATGACAGAATCCCTTTAAGATTCCACCAACACCCATCCAGGTTGCTGGCTTGGCAAAGGTGTAATATGTTAAGACACACCTATCATTTACTTATAAAAGGCTCAGTGCCAGCATCACCCTCAAAGCAACACATGCTTGTTACATTTCTTTTCCTTTACACTATAATTATATATTATTCCTTTCTTTTTTCTTTAACCCAACTGATGGCCTACATACTTTATTAATAGATTCTGCAACTGGGTGACGCATGCTATGCCATCCATTACAGAATGGTATTGTTGCAAAAGGCCATAAAGGAAAAACAAACCCTTAATAAAAAAAATCCTATCCCTTACGCTACATATACCCCCCTCCCTCCTCCCCCCCCGAGCAAATGCCCCTAACTCTTTAGTGACCCCTCCATGCAGATTCTGTACAGCGGAGTTCACATTCTCATTCGGAATGAGAACGGCATTTCTGCAATTTTCGTGAGTTTCAGCACATGCGCAGTTATTGCGATACAGAAAACTGTGCATGCACCGCTTCGCCGGTCACATTCCGAAGATTACTGAGGAGACGAAGATGGCACCCGTGAACTCCGCTGGACAGAATCTGCACAAAGGGATAAGTAAAGAGTTAGGGGCATTTGCCCGGGAGGGCAGCTAGGCTGGGGGGAAGGGAGGGGGCGGTCTATGTAGGATAGGGGGGTAGGGTTTTTTTGTTTTTTTTTATTAAGGTCTTGTTTCTCCTTTAACCATTTAAGAACATAACCTCCTCTCAGTCTATGGCAGAGTTGTAAAGCTTGCAGGATTTTAATGTGCCAAGAACTATCCCAATCAGTATCAACCACAATAAGGCATAGGATTCAAATTTGACTGCAGTGCTTGTGTCCGTATTTTAAGCTCTTTAAAGGCAATAAAAGAATATCAGACAGGTTAAGCTGCTTTTGATTATTTTAAAAACATAGGAAGAGTGAAAAAAAGAGAGGTAAACGCTTACGTTTGCTATTCACTTGTATAGAATATTAGGGGCATCTTTAGAAAAGGGTGAGGGCAGAGTTTGCTCTATTTTTATCCTTTTAGTAAATAAGCCCTTAAAAACCTTATAGAGCCAATGTGCCAGGAAACGGACCATGTCAACAGGCCAGCAAGGTCCTATCCCAATGGTGTTTTGTAACCAGTCCAATAACAATCTGACCAATTTTTAGCCAGACCCCATGCAGAGGCTGACATTCTGGAGAGGACAATTTAGCAGCTTATATCAACTTGTATCAGGTCAGCGTTGGGCAGGCCTAAGGGACATATATATTAAAATTTGGAAAATCAGCAGCAACCAAAATTAATACATTTTATGTGAATTCTGGTCTAACTTACTTGGATTTATGGCAAAAAGAGATACCTATCATTAATACCAACACTACAGCTTTCTAATGGAACAACTTAATCTTACACTAAATTTTTTTTTCGCTGTAAAATTAGATACACATTTTTTTAATATATGCTCCAAAACCCGCAGAGAGAGCTAGTATTACTAAAAGGAGAAGTTCACCTTTTGTGAACATCCCCATTTTTTTTCAGATTACCAAAATAATCACATAGCAATAGAAACCTTAAATGACATCGGAAACCCTACTTTTGTAATCCAGAAGCAGCCTGGAAAAGACAAACACGGCAAATGAACAGCTCCAGATTGTGAATGAAGGTAGTGAAAGAGTTGCCCATTTAAGGAAGGCAAACGGCACCATAGAGTGCCATTGTAAGCCCCATTGGTGCAGGGACTGATGTGTAATCTCTTTATAGAGAAAAATAAAGGAAAATGATAATAAAGGCTTACGCCCACGATTCACTTAGCCATGTCATAACTGTGGCCACATATGGGCGGATATAGCAACAGCCTCTTGGGCAGCATGTTGGCCCATTAATGGTAAGGAGATCATCTGCCCCTGTTGTGGCCCTCTCCCAACACTGCTGTATATTTCCTTATCATTGGTCCAGGGGGCCAAACTACTATTAATAGCCTCATATCATCCACTTTGTGGATGGCTAATTCAGACAAAGATCTGCTCACTTGGAGACTTTACCGAAGACGTGTATATTTTTTATGTGCATGATGAGAACTTTAATGGTAAAGCTTTGTTTTGTCTACTTCTGTGGCCGGGCACAGAGCAGATACTGGCGTGGAAGTGCAAGTATCCATTTTCGACCCGAAATCCACTCAGTGTAGCTCACCACAGGTCGGCACTGTCCACGTCAATGGAGCTATTGACAACGGATACGTTTTCCTACACCTGCGGATGATCCACTCTGTGTGCCCCTGGTGTTACTGCAAGATCCAGAGTGGTTCAGCCCTTTCCAACCAGCGCATGTGTGAAAAGCTATTTGCATAGGGTAATTGTACCATTAGAGGGGGGAGGAATAACTATCCAATGCAAGGATATAACAGAATTACTTACACCACCTGAGACCTGGCATATCCATTTGAAGGCAACAGATGAAATTCACGTGGCACATAATTTTAATCTCTAAAAAGTTGTGCTAAAACAGCTGTGTTTTTCTTCTCAAGATAAGTGTGTAAAAAATACCCCAAACATTAATGCATTTGCTTGGGGGCCAATGGGAAGCAATGGTCCATTATTGGATCCATTGTGGGATAGAAATAGTAGCAGAAAATAGGCCAATCTACACCAATCTATCCCCTGGCATGTGCATGGCATTAGCCTGTCATATGCACATGTAGATGCACAAAATTGCATGGCCAATCATTTCTGACAAAATCATTGCAATTCTGTGTGTGCCGGTAGTACAAATGTAAACAATACTAGAGCCTGAGTATTGTGTTGTAAAGGAGGATATGACTACCAGATGTGTATTAAGAGTGAAGGGTAACAAACAAAACATTTTTGGCTATTCGTGGCATGGGAGTTTTAGTGACAGAAATCAGCCCTTGCTTTGTACTAGAAATTAGCATTGAGTTAGCGGCATTATATACACATAGTTCCCTTCAGTGATGACCAGTGGTATGTATATTTATAACACAACGCTGCTTCCTTCTCTGTTTCACAAAAAACAATAGCCTTTTTCGGTTTCCTCTGTTTTTCTCCAAAATAACAATTACATCCTTCCCTCCTTTGAAAAGCTCTACTAGCTCCCATAGCTGCATAGGCATTTAGTGTCAATGTACAGCTAACTACTTCAAGCTTGTTTCTAAACATTGTGGAGTTTCTTAAATTGCGATGGTCAGAATGTTACTAAATAACTTCAGGAAGCCACAAGACCATCATTATTTAACAATGTATGAGAATATAATTTCAGTAAAATATTAAGAGGACAACCTGGAATCTTGTATTCTGTAATGTGAGTGCAGCAGCTAGTTCATTTCCTTGCAGGCCGGTGCCTTTGCATTGAGGTCCAGGAGCAGCATGAAGCTGCTGGACACAAAATCCGGTTTGTGCTTAGGAATGCTCTTTCTGCAGAGGAATGCAAGTGTATGTAACTTCCCTTCAGAGTCTTGCTTCAGGCTACAACTACTTAAGCTGAAACTGCAACTGAGCATATCATAAACCCATGTTAGGAAAGCTAAAATACAATCGCCTAAAACAACAGATTTAAACAAGCTGTAAAAAAAATTAAGGCAATCACCTGCTACCTCCTGAATTTCTGCATAATTCAAGTGTTTCACCTTCTGTGATTACCGTTGCTTCCAATGAAAAGTTCTTTTTGGATGTTTTGTCACCTGCACAGGAGGAGATTTTACAAGGGTGACAAAATGCGCCACGTGACCTAACTGTATTTAGGTAGGTACTGCCAAATGTTTAATTAAACAATTAGTACTATTTATAGGCTTGAATAAATCACAAAATAAAATTAAAGTTATTTTTCAAAAAGCCACAATAGCGAACAGAGCACTAGATATGAATGAATATATAGCTATATCTTCATATATTTACAGGAAGCAAGTTACCTATAGCAACTAATCAGTGATTAGCTTTTTAAAGCAGGCTGCAAGTAGAATAATGACTGCAGCAATTTGATTGGTTGCCATGGGTTACTGCCCATGGGCAAATTTGCCCAGTGTTGATAAATGACCCCCACAGAATTATACATACTGAAAAATTGTTGACTGGCCACGTGACATGTGAATTTTACAAGAATCTGCTTTTAAAAGATAAGGAAAGCTGAATTCACTAGTGGGTCCCCCCAGCCATCTCCCCAGAGGTCCCTTGCTAGACTTAAGCCTTATGCATGTACTGTGCCACAGGGGATAAACTTGGCAATTTAATTCAATTGGCTCTGGGTAAGATATTGGCACTCCCCAGCAAATTCAGCTTTCCTGTCCTTTAAATGCAAATATACCATTCAACTATGTGCAGGGGTATGTTAAATAATGTATATATAAGCTACATTCGCTTCATAAAGCTCTATCTTTTGTTATGCTTGCATAACCTTACTGATATAAACTGGATATATTTTAACACAAAGTAAAAAGTAAAACTATGAAAAGCCACTCAAAACATGAATAGCCACTCAAGTTTGCAAAGTAATGTGTCCATAGTAGAATGCCACATCAATGTGCTTGTATCTTAATGCAAAGAATATGTTTTAGAAGATCAAATATATGGAGCAAATTTTACAATTATAAGCCATGTTAACAGTCCATAACTAGCACAACAAGGCAGGTTGAAGACCACCACTATATTCAAGCTCTAAAACAGTGATCTCCAACCAGTGCCTTGTGAGCAACATTTTGCACAGCAACTCCTCTTGGATGTTGCTCCCAGTGGCCTCAAAGCAGGTGCTTATTTTTGAATTCCTGGCTTCAAGGCTAGTTTTAGTTACATATAAAAATGTATACTGCCAAATAGCTGCCAGTCTACATAGGGGCTATCAATAGCCAATCACAGCCCATATTTGGCAAACTCAGAACATTTTGCATGTTTATGTTGCTCTCCAACTTTTTTTTTACATTTGAATGTGGCTCAACGGGAGAAAAAGATTGGGGACCCTGCTCTAGAAAAAGGGTTAGTAAAGTTTCCACATGTGGAATATCTTAACGCTCAGAGAGGTCCTTTGACATGCAAATAGTGTATCTGAAGGCTCAACAATGCAATAACTATAAGGGTCTGGCCACACAAGCAGATACGGGGAGATTAGTCACCCCAGCGAGAAATCTCTTCTTCAGGGCGACAATCTCCCTAAACTGCCTCCCCCCTGCCCTTCCTCATGAGGCAACTTTGGGCGATTCGGAAAACAAAGCGCCACGTGTGCATTCCCCCAGGTCATTTTCATTTTAGCTGGCAGAGGGAAGGGGAAGGCAGTTAGGGGATATTGTCGCCCCGAAGAAGAGGAGATTTGTCGCTGGGGCGACTAATCTCCCTGAATCTGCTCGTGTGGCCAGACCCTAAAAACTATTTTTTTTTTTTTTTTTACAAAAAATAAATAAATAGATCTGTCCATCGGGAGATTTTGTACCTTTTTGAACTGTTTCTCATGGTTCATATCCCTCTACACAATGTAAAGAAAAAAACATGCCAACATATTGCCTCCTTCACAAAAATTATTAGCTACAGTAGAATATGTTGGACTTCAAAAAGAAAGCCGAGTAACATAATATGGTGTAATGATTTAACAAATATAGCACACATTGAATACCATTTTATATATCTCATTTCCCTATTCAAGAAAGCCTTTTTCCAACAACCTTGCTGTGGAAAGACACACAGTATATTATGTTTAAAGGAGAACTAGATTGTAAAAAAAAATCTTGCTAGGAATGCTGTATCTTATATGCACCAGCCCAGACGTTCAGTAGCCCTATTAATGCAAAATTGTGCACTGAGGATAACCAACATGGATCTTATTGTCAGTGGGAGTGACCACAAAACATAATGTACCACATTTCTACCCTACTACTTTGATAAACTTCTATAATAAAACCTTAGATAAACCTATTTAAGGTGCAAACTAACCACATTTCATTATTTTGGAGCATTTGCATTCTAGTCCTTCAAAATAATAATTGTTCAGGAATTCTTAACTGTTTTGGCATTCTTTCTCAGCAAAACTTATAACTGTTTTATGAATAGTAATGCTAAGCCCTGGGCTGAATCCCACAGTAAAACAGGACATTCACAAAGGACGCATAAGCAGGAAGTTCCTTTACTATCTATATAAAAGAGAAAATGAGGGCTGAACATATTACAGATAACTAGCTAACAAAGTAATGTTTCCGTCTGATAACAAGGGAACTATAAGCTCACATATGGAGCTCCCACACCACGGGAAGGCATTTTCTCTGAATGTCTGATATTCTTACAGAAGTCTGCTCAGTTACATTTATATTTAAATACACAGATAATGACCGATTTTTCAAATTCTCTTGATCATGTTTATTATGATCAACAAATAACTAAATTCACCTGTAAACAGGGTTCAACCAAACACATTACATTTTTCCATTTGATAGTTCACCTAATTGAATGGTTTGATCTAAAGCCGACCATACATATCCAGATTTGGATGGCCAATTATAACCATACTGCCCAACAATCTGGGCATATATGCCAGTTTCAAAAGTCCATCCAGAGATCCTGTCTCTTAACAAATGACTCGCTGATCTGTAAGCTGTAAATCTTTATAAAAACTGCATTTTTGGTTATGTATATATAGCCCAAACTATTATGATCCAGAATATACTAGTTTTTGATCAGCCATGTAATGTGAATCTGAATTAATTACTAATGAGCCTTACATTACATAAAATATGCAACGTTTGTTGTGAGACAGTCCTTAAAGGAGAACTAATCTTCCCATGGTGATAAATCCCCACTGGCCCCCCTCCCTGCCTCCTCTGCACAGTCTTAGGCCTGAATTCTGCCCAGACTTATCACCATGGGGGGTTTAGTTTTCCTTTAAGCTCAGGTAATTTACAGCAGGTCAGAGCATGTGCAGTGAATCAGCATAAAAGATGGGGAGCTACTGGGGCATCTTCAGAAGCACAGTCCTTCCCTGCTAAAGGGTTATGGTTGTCTTGGGTCAGTAAATATGCCCAAAACATAATGTGAAGCAATTCTAGTCTAAGTCTTTATAAACCTTACTTCATATTTAATAAAAGGAGGTCCAATAGAACATCCAATGTACCAAATCCAAAACTCGGTTTAGAATTTGTTGAAATTTTTAGGGTTCAGTTACTTGGCAGCTAATTTTTCCTTCACCTAACAAGCTACTAAGTTACAGCTATTATAAAAGGTAAATACAGACATTACTCCCATAAAATAAATCTCGTCAGTTACAGTGTTGCTATAATGCATGCCAGGGGGTAATTAATAAGGAGCAAGAAAATAAAAATAAACCCATTATTATTTACTGAGAAATGTATAACAACATCTAGAGAGAGACAATGAAGAAAAGATCCGCTAAATTGGCAAGGTCAGCAAATGAGCGAATCTTAATCCAATATGCCCACTAAAGGCAGGGCGATATTAGACTAAGCCCTTGGGCCAAAAAAAAAGATTACAACTAAGGAAACAGGCACCAACGGGACAGGTTACATTTTTTTGGCGGTAGAGGATCGCATCGGATAGTAGATGCGGTCCTCAAACAGCAAAAAAACCTGCCAGATTGATATCTGGCCAATTTTTAGTCTGATATCGATCGGGTAAACTGGTCGGAATGCCCCCTACATGGCCAGATAAGTTGCTGAATCAGTCTAAAGGACCGATATTAGCAGTTTAAATCTGCCCGTTGATGGCCACCCTAAAACTGATGCTGAACTGCAGAGGGTTGTAGTTACCAATAGAAACCAATCAACAAGTAGTTTTAAATCATTGATTACAAGTTAGAAAATTAAAGCAATTTAGCTTCCCCGAATGCTACTAAATCAGCTCCTCTGTCTCCCGTCATGGACCCAATTTACATTAAAAATATTTTGCATTCCAGCCTTCTAATATGGTTTAATATGTACCTGACATATTTCTGCTTCATAGTCTGTCATTCAACACTGAATTTTGTGACGCTTCCAATAAAGATTTAAAGGCTTTTGACCTTAACAAATACTTTTACACCTTCTAAAACAGCATGATATTAAGTGCATGATATGCCAAGCCTGATTGGACAAGTGAAGCAACCACAGCTAGAACAGGCAAGAGAGAGAGAGCGGAGCCAGTTCTATACAGTGCAATTACCGACTTGTTTACAGTATGCATAAGCTGTATATGTCATAACATAATGGTTTCACGAGACACTGGAAGAACAGGTATTCATTTCTTTCTAGGTGTTCAATGCATTTTAAACATATCTGGTTTTACACAAGATAATGAGATATTAAAATCTTCAGCATATTTCAGAATTTAAAAGCCAAAAAATTATATGTTAATGATTGTAGGGCATGTGCAATTACTGGTTTTAGTAGCCTTTTATATTTGTAACTTTTGGTAGGATGTAAATCAGTGGTTTGTAGAAATAGAGCAGGCACTTCTAGGAACCAATATTCCAAGCAAACAATCAGTATACTGTTTATACGAAACACGTTAGGCTGTGTCCTAGCGCTCCTCAATAAATAAATACTTTTTAACTGAAAAAGTCTGCTTGGAAGATTGCTCAATTTCTACAAACAGTTATCCGCTCCCTCAGCTGAAGGTTCAGGGCGGTGCACCTGGACCTCTTCCTTAAAGGAGAAGGAAAGGTTAAAACTAAGCAAGCCTTATCAGAAAGATCCATCTAAATATACCAGTAAACCCCCAAAGTAGTGCTGCTCTGAGTCCTCTGTCAAAAGAAACACTTCATTTCTTTCCTTCTATTGTGTACACATGGGCTTCTGTATCAGACTTCCTGCCTTCAGCTTAAACCTCATTGCCCTGGGCAAGAGCATGCTCAGTTTGCTTCTCCCCCCCTCCCTTCTCTAATGTAATCTGAGCCCAGAGCAGGGAGAGACTCAGGCAGGAAGTGATGTCACACCACATTAATACTGCAGCTCCTATCCTAAGCAAACAGAGTGTCTAGAGCGGTTTACTCAGGTATGGTAAAACATGCAACAGAATAAATATAGCATTCTATCTTGCACTATTGC